>JAXCGZ010001127.1:0-25000 GCA_037179515.1 Halocaridina rubra
GTGTGTGCGTGTGTGTGTGCATCTATTTATACAGATGTTTCTTGGTTAGTCATTCTATTCTCATTTCTAGTTCTACGCCTCATTTATTCTAGTTTCAACCCCCACCCACCAACAAAAATCATAAAATATAAAAAGATGCACACAACTTCATAAACAAGTACACAAAATAATATATATATATATATATATATATATATATATATATATATATATATATATATATATATATATATATATATATGAATCATATTTTACCCCTTGGCTGGGACTCGAACCTAAGACACTTAGCCACTGTGCCAGTGATTATAAATTCTGCAAAAAACTAGAAACACACTGAAAGCATGACAGAGAGAGAGAGAGAGAGAGAGAGAGAGAGAGAGAGAGAGAGAGAGAGAGAGAGAGAGAGAGAGAGAGAGAGAGAGAGATCCAGTCATTAAAACTTTTCCAACTACTACGCTTGGGGCGGGGGATGGTAATCTCGGACTAATAACCTCATCTACTATAACTGGTGTTTCAGACAATACTTATTTCTATTGGGTTTGATTGAGACAGTCTCTAATTCTACGGTGTTTGGATGAAGCAATCCCAATTTCTTTGGTGTCTGGAGGAGAAAAATCCTATTAATTGAAGAATTTGAGGAATGTAATAATATATTTTTATATTGTTTGTATGAATCTTTATTTGTGGTGTTTAACAAAGCAATCCCTGTAACTACTACCTTCCCCATATGCATGCTGTGTGATTTACTATTCCTATAGTTGTGGTGCCTTGAGACAAATTTTTACTTTCATAGTCTGTGACTGAATCATATCCTTCTCTCTGTGATACGGATTTTAAACAATTCCAATTTCTATAATAAATGACTGAGGAAATTCATACGTGTAAGTTGTAGGACTGTGACTGTACCTATTTTTTATGATGCTTACCTTGGACAGTGTCCATTTCATTGGTGTTTGTAGGAGACAGTGCCTATTTTAATGACGGTTAGCTGAGAATTCCCTTACTTGTATCTTGTTTAACTGAGACAACCCCTGTTTTTATTACATTTGACTGAGACAATCCATATCCATTCTAATGTTAAGCTGTGACAGTCTGTCATTACTATCGTGTTTTTGCTTGAGATTTTTTTTAAATAAAAAAGAAATCAAGTTTTTTGCTTCTCTATACGCAGTTTTTTTTTTTTTGTTTTTTGTTTTTTTGGTGACATCGGAACAGGCAAGAAAATTTCACATCTGGCCAGGACATCAAGAAAATATTGAAACAAAGAAAAAGTAGAAGCTTAAGGATTAGGCAGAAGTAAGAGATTGATAAGCAATAGGAAAAGGGAAAGCTGATGGAATGGAAGAAATAGTCACTGCATCGACCAATCCACGAGCTACGAATCTCAACTCAGTACCCAATCCTCCCCATCCTATATCCCCCTCTCTTCAGTGATGACACCTGAATAGGGCTAAGAGAGTTCACTCGACGCCGTCACTGTTCTTCCCCCACCTATCCTATCCCATCCTACCATTACCATTACCTGTGAGAATAGGCTGCTTGGTAAGTGGTACACGGCCCCTAGTAGTAGGGGAGGGATGCAACTCCCCAACTCGTCAGAGCAGTAATGAAGTATTAACATCAGGAAAGACAAAAAGTTGATGCTTTATGGCGAAGAGAAAGAGATGCCAGATTAGAAGTAATTGAAGGGTCTTTAATGAGTCTGATTGCCTAAAAGACAACCCAATCAAAGAGAAAAATATAAGTAGACACACCCCAGATGTGCAAGCAGTATTCTAAGCATGGACAGATAGGACCTTTATAGATTTTAAGTAACTGAAAAGAGGAAAGTTAATTACGAAAATGGAACAGAACTCCCACTTTCTTAGGTGAAGTTTTAGACATTTGGATTATGTGACTCCTCCAAAACAAGTTAGAGGCCATTTGAACTCTCAATATGGTAATAGAATTAAAAGGGTAACTTTCAGTGCATTTGAAGACAAAGAATATCGCTATCAGGAGTAGATGAAGATAAAGAGACAGCCCGAAACTTTGTCTTGGAGGCTTTAAATTTAACTAATTTTTTTATGCCCAATTCAGATACTCTCTGTAAATCGGAGTTGAGAGTTAAAGAAAAAGTTATAATAGAGTGATTACGAATAGCAGATGAAGGTTGTGATGATAGGACTGAGGAAAAATGATGGTCAGAATCATTGGCAAAGGTGTGGAGGAAAGAGGAAGATGGGGACTGGAAAATATCATTGATGAAGGGAAGTAATACAGCAGGTGAAAGAACAGAGCCCCGTGGGACACCAGTGATAAAAGGGAATGAGCTAGATGTTGTGCTGTCAACAACTACAGATATAAAACGGTCAGAAAGAAAACTGGAAATCAGAGAACAAAGAGTAGGGGTAAAGCCATAGGCAGGGAGTTTGACCAACAGAGCCTTGTGCCAGACTATGTAAAAAGATATCTAGGGCAACGGCAAAATATTCCCCATAGTTTTTCAGAGAAGATGACCATACATGTGTAAGATATAACTGGAGTTCAACAGTAGATCTTGCCTTGAGAAAGCTTTACTAGTGATCAAAAATAAGAGAGTTAGATTCAAGGTGTTCAAGAAGTGAGAGTTGAGCAAAGTTTTGAAAACTTTAGTGATAGCAGAGTCTACGGCAATTGGTCGGTAGTTGGGAGGAGTAGAATGGGTACCCTTCTTAGGAACAGGTACCTTCATCCAATATAAAGGATAGATACTGTTTGAGAAAATGTGGCAAAAAAGACAGCAAAGCATGGGAGCCACTACGGCTTTGAACTCCTTGGTTCATCTTTAGAGAGTGAAGAACCTTACAGACTTTGTACAAGGAAAGAATAGGGGAGGGCATAACGTTAGAGAGGGGTAAAGTACAAGGGTCAGGTGCGTCGAAATTGCTTGTGGAAGAGTTGTCAGAAAAATGAGAGACAAAGAGAGTGGTTTTGTCAGTGGGAGAGCAATCTATAGAACCATCAGGATGAATGAGAGGGGGAAATCTTGGGCTAAGGACCAGAAACATTTATCAGTGGGAGAGGAGCTAAGGTCATCAACTTTCCCTCTTAAAAAGGGAAACTTTAGACCTATGATCTGAACAGTGCAGCGATTCCCAGCCTTAATAAAATCAGAGCGAGTTAAATCAGAAGGAGAGGCTTGGTATGACAGTCTGCCCGATCCCTGGCTTGAATTGCCATGGAGCAGGCATGGTCACACCAAGGATTAGGGGGAGAATAAGTTTTGATAGAGGAGGGAATGAACACCTCCATTCCTGAGATTATGATCTCAGCAACTTTATGAGCTCCCTGATCAGGGTTGTATGTCCAAAAGCAGTTTGAATCTAATATTCAAAGTAAATAAACATATTGATTTAAATGGAGCACAGGGAAATGAGCAATTTAGAAATCTAAGACTTGTGTGTATGTTTCTACGCAAATAAGCAGTCATCCCCTGGAATACCTATCACAATTGGACCTGCAACTTGATCAGCTAGCCCTAAAAGTTGTCAAGATCATAATACTGGGAATGAAGGCATTCATCCCCTCCACTCAGAAAACTTTTTCCACTCCTAATCCTTGGTCTGACTGTGCATGTTTCATGGCTATTCAGGCCAGAGATCGGACATACCGGTCGTACAAAACCTCTCCTTCTGATTTAACTCGTTCTGCTTATGTTACAGCTAGAAATCACTGCACTGCTCATATCCAAAAGTCTAAAGCTTCCTTTTTAAGAAAGTAAGTTGATGTTCTTAACACCTCTTCCATTGATAAATATTTCTGGTCCTTAGCCAAAAACCTCTCCTAAAACTTTTCTAACTCAAGCTCTCCCCCTCTCAGGCGATCAATTGGTTCTATAGTTTGCTTTCCCACTGACAAAGCCACTCTCTTTGTCTCTCAATTTTCTGCCAACTCTTCCATAAGTGATTCCAGTGCACCTGTTCCTTATAATTTACTCCTCTCTAACCCAATGCCCTCCCTTATTTTTTCTTCACACGAAATCCAGAAGGCTCTGCACTCTCTAAAGACAAACAAGGTATCCGGTCCCAAAGGTATCCCTGCAGGTTTCCTTAAGGAGTTTGAAGATGAACTAGCTCTTGTGCTTTGCCGTCCTTTTCACCTAATTCTCTCAACCAGCATCTACCTTTCATCTTGGAAGCATGTTCTAGCTCAACCAGTTCCTACTAAGGATGATCACTCTATTTCCTCCAACTACCGACCTATTGCCCTAACTTCTGTTATCGCTAAAGTATTTGAATCTTTTCTCAGTTCTTAATATGCCTTGAATTTAATTCACTTATCTCTGATCACCAATATGGCTTCCTCAGGACAAGATCAATTGGTGACCTCATGTCCTATCTTACTCATGTATGATTATCTTCTCTGAGAAACTATCGGGAATACTTTGTCGTCACCTTGATATCTCTAAGGCTTTTGACAGATTTTGACACAAGGCTCTGTTAGTCAAATTCCCTGCTTATGGCTTTACCCCTTTCTCTGTTCTTTGATTTCCAGTTTTTTTTCTAACCGTACTATCTGTGGTTGTTAACGATGCAACATTTGGCTCATTCCCTGTTACCAGTGGTGTTGCACAGGGCTCTGTTATTTCACCTACTCCATTCTCTTCATCAATGATCTTCCTCAGTCCCCATCCTCCTCTCTTCTCCACACCTTTGTGGATTATTCTACCCTCCATAATTCCTTTGCCTTCCCTGCTTAGCCTTCATCTGCTACTCGTAATCAGCATCGTGTCATTTTTTCTACTTTCATCTCCAGTTTGCAGAGGGTATCTGAGTGGGGCACCCATAATTTAGTTAAATTTAATGCTTCCAAGACAGTTTCTGGCTATCGCTTTATCTTCTCCTCCTGATATCTCTATCATCTTCGGAACTAATGAAATTTAGTCTCTTAATTCTAATAGTATATTAGGAATCCAGATAGCCTATAACTTGTCTTGGAAGAATCACATACTTCAATTTTCTAAAATTGCATCCCCAAAATTGGAGGTTCTGTTTCGTATTCATCATTACTTTTCATCTTTACAGTTACTTAAAACTTATAAAGGTCTAATTCGTCCCTGTTTAGAATAATGCTCACACATCTGGGGTGCTTCTTATACATATCTTCTTGATAGAGATAACTCTATGGCAATCAGACTAATCAGTGACCCTTCTCTTACTTTTAGTCTGGATTCTCTTTCTCTTCACTGTAAGGTATCATTCCTTTTTCTTTTCTATCACTACTGCTTCCATTGCTGCTCAGATTAGGTGGCAAGTTGCATCCCTCCCCCACTGCCGAGGCTGTGCAACACTTGCAAAGTGGCCTCGTCTCACAGGTACTGTGTGGAGATTTGTAGGTTGCAGATTGGTCAGTGCAGCGACTGCTTCCTCCCATGCACATCAAGATTCTGAAACTCTCTTCCTTCTCCTGCCTTTCCAAATTCTTGTAACCTATCTTCCTTCAAAAAACGGATCTATCGTCATCTCAGGGCCTAATCCAGTTATATCTCTAGGTCCTCAATACTTTGACAGTTTTTTCAGTCTATCCTTTTCCGATTGTGTATCATCCCCTTATTTCTGCCTTGTCCCTATCCTTTTACTTTTTCTTCAACTTAATGTTTTCTTCCTGCCCGGGCCTGATGAGAGCGATTTTCTTGCCTGCCTCGGTGTCACACTCATAAAAAAATAAAAATAAATTTCACAAATAATAGTTAACCATAGCAAAATAAATATAATACATCGGAAGTCAATGAATGAACAGAAAATTACCTAAAATAAATACACAGACTAATTCCTAACATTTTATGCGTAAAGCATGAACAAATACTATTGTTATCTGAAGGATTTTAGTAAAATAGAAAGAATAATATTGATAACTAAATAAGAAACAAGGGAATAAAAACAACAATATCAGAATGTTGTAAAAATAAAGCTGGCCAAAGTAAAGTCTTCAGGCATTGTCACTGGTGCTTATAAAAGCGTTCAATTCAGTCATGGGCTGGAATGCGTTGGCCGATTTAGTTCCAGGATAATCCGCTAGGAAGGCATTCCTGGAAGTGTGTTGCGCCCATTCCAGGAACTTCGGAATTTTGCTCCAAAGTCTTTGCATATTAAATTACACTAAATACTTTCCCGGAGAGGTTAATGAATTTTAAAGATGATATCCCCTCTGTGATTACCTAATTGTGATTACCTAATTGTGTTTACGGGAAAGAGCCCAAATCTCGTATCTTCCCGTCACCTGATCGGTTCCATTTTATACTTAGTGATACTTATCATACCTGTCCTTAAAACTATGGATTGAGATAGCATTAACTATCTCCTCGCTTAGCGAATTCCAATTATCAACTACTCTTACACTGAAAAAGTATTTTCTTACATCCTGCAAAGAAGTTTTCTTACGAAGCTTCAAACTATGACCTCTAGTTCTAGAGCCAGCCATATCAAAATATCGATCCCTATCCACTCTATCATACCAATGAAGGAATTTAAAGACTGTCACCATATCCCCCCTCAATCTTCTAGCTTCGAGTGATGGTAAGTCTAATTCCCTCAGCCTCTCATCATAACTGAGATTGCGTATTTCTGGCACCAGTTTCGTGGCATGTCTTTGTGTGTGTGTGTGTGTGTGTGTGTGTGTGTGTGTGTGTGTGTGTGTGTGTGTGTGTGTGAGTGCTTATTGTACATACGGGAAATTATCCTATGCTCGTAATTACCTGCCTCCTGATCGGTTTCATTACACTCAGTGATAGTTTCATATTTGTTCTTAAAACTATAAATGCAGCTAGCATTAACTACTTCCTCGCTTAGCGAATTCCTATCATCAGCTATTCTTACACTACAAAAAGTACTTCCTTATATCCTGTAAAAAAAAAAATTCTTATGAAGTTTCAGACTATGATTTCTAGTTCTAGAGCAGCTAATATCAAAATATCGTTCCCTGTCCACTCTGTCAAAACCATAAAGGAATTCAAAAAATTGCACCAAATCTCCCTTCTTCCATCTAGCTTCAAGGAATGATAAGTATAACTCCCTCAACCTCTCCTCACAACTGAGATTATGTATCTCTGTCACTAGTATCGTAGCATGTATTTGAACTTTTTCCAGTCTATTATTATACTTTTTCAAGTGCTGATTCCAAAAGGGTGCAGCATATTCAAGTTCTAGCCTCACATTAATAACAACTATTTCTGAACATTTTCTTGTCCATGTGTCTGAAGGCCACCTTTACGTATGCTACGAAAGAATATATGCAGCCTTTCCTATACCATTTATATGCATTGCCGGAGACAAAAATGCCAGTACCTTTACCCCTACCTCTCTTTCTCTGTTTCTTGAAATTCTGCACCTGCTATTGAGTATCCAAACTTAGGTATTTTTGCATTGGTGCTTATTTCTCAAAAGATTACATTACATATCGAAGTATTAAATTTCATTAGCCACTTTTCTAACCACTCATGCAGATTATTTAGGTCTTTCTGAAATTCTCTACCATTGTTCTCTCTTGGTTTGTACGTATGTGTGTGTGTGTGTGTCTGTGTGTGTGTGTGTGTGTGTGTGTGTGTGTGTGTGTGTGTGGCTGTGTACTGCAATTTAAGGGAAATGGACTGACTTCTCAAACTCAAAGTCCCGTGCTTGGTCTATCCTCTTACTAATGTATAGCACACACACACACACACACACACACACACACACACACACACACACACACACACACACACACACACACACACACACACACACACATATATATATATATATATATATATATATATATATATATATATATATATATATATATATATATATATATATATATATATATTTCCCCCCCCCCGTTGTGTATGCTTATCTGTCCACAGTGAAGGAAAATAGCCTAACTCTTGATATTACGTCTCAAATTCTGTTCTCCGGTTAACTAACAATAGCTATAATTTTCAACTTGAAATCCCTTCAGCATTTAGAAATTTCACCACTTAGCGAAAACTGCATATCCCGCAGAGAATATGCTCACGAACTAGCAAACTGTCTTCCTATAGTTCTAAAGGAGCTTGATACGATATCAAAATACCGCCCCCTGTAAACTTTGTCTAAGCCGAGGAGGAAGTATGTGTCTATGTGAGAGAGAGAGAGAGAGAGAGAGAGAGAGAGAGAGAGAGAGAGAAGAGGAGAGAGAGAGGAAGAGAGAGAGAGAGAGAGAGAACACCAGCAAAATGAAAATGGCGAAAGACCATTTCAAGTATTGGAAAATCGGAAAAACCGCTCTCTGTATCACCATAAAAAACTTTCTCTTCAAGAAAAGTACCTCTCTCTCTCTCTCTATCTCTCTCTCTCTCTCTCTCTCTCTCTCTCTATATATATATATATATATATATATATATATATATATATATATATATATATATATATATATCTTCTGAAATACATTTTTCCATAAGCTCCAAATACAACATAAAAACCTCCCATCTCGTTTCCTTGCAAAATAAACATCTAATAAGAAACTAAATTCAAATTCAAATCATAAGGCTGTGTTTATTTCAGTAACATTAATAAGCGTTTTAAGGAACTCATACAAGATAATAGATATATTAGTAGAAATATGCTAAATAAAATTAATAATAATAATAATAATAATAATAATAATAATAATAATAATAATAATAATAATAATAAAAATAATAATAATAATAATAACAATAATAATGAGGAACGTCATTCTGTTGACATACTATCATATAAGATTTATCTTAATCGATTATAATTAAGCTTCACTTACATCTGGCTAACTGTATACATACTACGAACACACCAGGGGAAGGTGGAATTCCTTCCATCTCAGTTTTAAACTTAGAGCGCACAGATAATGTGAATTACCATAACCTCAGACTAATAGCCTTCAGACACCAAGAGAGCGTTATCACCTTACCTCAAACTAACTGCTTAAACTTGAAACTGTCAAAGGCAGGGAGTGCAATACTCCTTTTGTCTCCTAGTTACTTACTAACCTGATCGGTTTTACGTCATGAACTCTCTTTTCTATTGAGGGCTAGGACGAAGCCTTCATGCGAAGGAAGTTGGTTTTGGGAAGTACGATCGATACCCTGAGTGAATTCCCTTTCTAACTTCAGACCGTGGTGGGCCACGATCCCACGACTTGACTAAACAAGCTTACAAACTAATTGTTTGAAATTCAAACACACATAGGCATTGAAAGACTTCATCTCAACATATCCATATGCACTCGCCGTAATCCTACTTGTGAGGGGGTAGCTGAGTCAAAGTACACATATTCACAAGTAGGTTGGCCCATGGCACCAGCCGCCCGTTACGATACTACAGCTGAAGGATTTTTTTACTTAAATAGGACTGTCCAGGACAGTTCGATGTTAAGTCTTCCTTCAGTTACGGTTATATTTTATACCTACGTCAACACTGAATATTCTTGGATATTCATTACACACCTCTTATTATCCCTTCAGTTCTGACAAGTCATGACACTCTCCATCTCTGTTACTTTTTACTTAATGTGTTCTTCGTGCCCAGGCTCGATGGGGGCTGTTTTATATTTTTTTTATTATCTTGGCCCGTTCTGGAGTCACAATCATAAGAAAAAAAGTAGCCAAATAATTCCAGACACCCTTCACTGCTTCAATCATCTTTTTTATGTGTGACACCGGGTCGGGCAAAGAAACTTGTCCATATTGGATCCTTGCTCCAACAATACAAAAAGCAGCGAACAACAGAGGTGGAGAGTGTTTCCACTTGTCAGATGTGTAGGGATAATAAGAGATGTGTAACGAATACGCCAGAATAATCGGTGTAGCTGTAGAAATAGGAAAAGAACCGCATATAATGCCTTCAGCTTCATGTACGTGCCTGATTGGCACGTTTTCCGAAGATTTTGTTCTTTTGTTTCAAAAATTGTTTAAATGTGTTTTGATTTATGTACTTGACTGACGCAATGGCGCGCAGTAGATTATTCAAACAACTGCAACAGCAACTGAAAGAAGAAGACCTTCATTTGTATTACCGCAAGGGGCGAGTAATGTCATGGACCAACTATACCCCCAACAGCTTCATTTCCACATTCAGAGACCTAGTTAATGAATAGGGTTACGGCAGGATTTTTATCCTACCACATTCTCCATGAGTCTTAAACTCATCGCAAGAGGAAAATGTAGTCGACTTCCATATCACACAGGAGAACATGGAGGCGTTTTATTATACTCTTACCTCAGGGTATGAAAGAAGTAAATACCAAGTCACAAATACAGAAAATATGACTATGGTAGGCAGAGGTCGCTCAGGTGTTCGCCTGAACGAACCCAGCGAATTCTTAGATAGAACGGAAAAATTATCAAACTTAGAATTACAAAAAAACTGTAATCAAGGGAGGCAGAAACCACCCATCACCTTGCTTGGATAAAATTCACGTTCCTTATATACAAACACTGTATTCTAGCTTAAACCTCTCAAAGTAAGGACTTTCCCTCTAGGCTAAAATCAACCGCTTTAACATCAAAGATGAAAATAAGTTTCCCTAGTTTTAAAACTACAGCTCGAAGGCACTCACTCAACCTGAAACACATAACACGGAGACACGATTCTTAACTAATAGTAGCTCATTGTTCACGAGTGAACAAAGGCTCTTTATTAATAATTATGATCATATTTCGTGCTATGGTTTAAACATGCACTTATTTTATCATTCCTTGGTATTCATTGGAATAGGATTATTTTCTAATGAGGAAGGTACTTTTTCAACGAACGAAAATTCCCAGAATGAGTTGCTAATTTTTTTCGTATGCACATCACATTATTTGTTAATGCGACAGAGATATTTTAACGACAACAATTTCAGAGAATTGCCAGGAAGCTTCTCTGCAATATGTAATTAAATTCCGTATAAACAGCAATTTATAAAATTCCCACGAAATTCCCAAAATATTAAGTATGATTTTTTTTTTTTTTTTTTGCAATAAGTAATTGACTTTTACATATATTATTCTCGCACGGTGAGTATGCTATTATGAATAGTTTCTCAGTAGACATAATGTATTTTGCATCGAGAACACTGCAAACAGAATAAAATAAGTGTCCATTGATGCCACAATTTCCCTCAACAGTTGATTTACTGTAGACATCTGAATCTTTTAGACCAGGGACTACATATGGTTGAAGTATGGATTCATAGTAACGCACTATAACAGAGACAGTAAATGGAATACGCTAAAAATGCGTCATACTGAAAGACTTGATTTCTCAAGTATGGAGGGAAATAGATGGAAGGGGAGCAGGAAAGTAAGGACAAAAGAGCATTAATGGAATGTGTATTCAAGAGAAGAGAGAATACAATTACACGACACCACGTGATTAAAAACATTAATATATATATATATATATATATATATATATATATATATATATATATATATATATATATATATATATATATATATATATATATATATATATATATATATATATATATATATATATATATATATATATATATATATATATATATATCGTATATGACTTTGAAATATAAAACTGTTAATGATGATCACACATTGTACATTGCAGTAAATATGCTAATGCTAATGTTAGGTAGTTTTTAATCGGTAAGCAGATGCATTATTGGTGATAGTAGTAGTAGTAGTAGTAGCAGCATATTACTGTTGGTATCAAAATTAAAAATTACCTGCATCGGTACTATCGGCAGTAATAAAGCAATACCAAAATAACAAAGAGTTGTAAGCAATAGTAGTTTTACAGTGCTTAGCATGTAATAAATAATTGTTAGTAATCTCACGACTTTAATTCATCGGGTAGAGGGTTCGCAGCTAGCCTAGCTCTAAAGTTAAAAGGGCATTCACTTGCTAAAACAAAAGTCCTTCTCAAGAAGGCACCGTCCTAACCATTCGTAGAAAAGGGAGTTAGTGCCGTAAAAACTATCACAACTTTTTTTTTTCTTTTCCTGAGAGTCCTGTCATGAACTGAACGGCAAGTTCGGTTCTTTTGTTATAGTTCTTGCCATCCAATTAGCTTCAGTTAGGTGTGGCGTTATATTTAAGATAATAATAATAATAATAATAATAATAATAATAATAATAATAATAATAATAATAATAATAATAATAATAATAATAAGAAGAAGAAGAAGAAGAAGAAGAAGAAGAGAAGAAGGAAACTTAGAAACAGAAAAGCATATTCAGCACTACCTTAGATTCTTTAAACGTCAAAAACTGAAGATCTTCGTTTTTGCATTTTTGTCAGACGATGTAAACACAGCGTGATTGATTTCTTGTGTATTTGGATAAAAGTACAAAAGATTTTCATTGATGACGAGATGATGAAAGATAGAAGAGTGGGGTATTTGGATGGAGGGGGGAGAGACGAGAAAACGCGGAGGAAGATTGAGAGGGAAAAAAAGAGGAAAAGGGAGCAGACGTACGTTGACGATGAGGGCAAGAGAAATATAGTAGAAAATGGAGCGTAGAGTACTAATAAAAGAGAAGTGTTGTCTTATCCTTCCTGTGAAGTCACTATGAAGATGAAACAACAGAACTAAGACTCTAAACACCAGGCAAAATCATCGTTTTCCTTGTCTTTGAGCGTTTTGTTTCGTTGCTAACAAAGGACATTTTCCTATCTTTGTATCTTTCACTTTTGTTATTCGCTTTGCCAAATGACTATGAGAAATTCCTCGAAATAGACATCTTGTATGATATTTGCATCTGATTAATCCGTCTTTGTGGATTATTTTTGAATGTCAAAGCGAATTCTTTGAAGGATTTTACACCACTCGCTAACGAGATGGAATCGGCTCAGTGCGCAACGATGACAAACGTAAAAGATTTCTAATTTTGATCAATATAATCAAAGTTGCGACTTTAGAGATGTTATTGAACTCCATGTAAAATATATATATTGTTGTATAAAGATGATTTTGCGTTGACTGAACTCTCCTCAACATATTACTGATCCACATTTACCGTATATTTTACTGTACGACAACCTCTCCCATTCCAGTCATCAGACAGTGCGGAATTTCGAAGAGTCAGTCGAGTCCTCTTGGTGAGAGCGTGTGGTGAGTGTCCAAATTTTTGTAAGATAAAACTTGATTGACGTTTACTATTTTGTGGATGTATTGGTTACAACAGTGAGAAAATTCGTCTGGATTTTTATATTGAGTAGAACAAGACCCCCATTCAACTTCTGAAGGTAAGATAAGATTGTAAAGTGAAGTTAGTGAACTAAAACAATGTTTATATTGTTCATGTGCCCTCCAGATCCCAACTCGAACTTTGGCGTTCCAAAGATGTTCTCTCTTTTTTTATTTGACACTTTGGAATCTAAGTTTCTTATTCGTTCTTTGCCTCATTACTGGATTTCTTTTCGGTTCTCAACATTTGCATATTCGTGTGTAGTTTTGCAGTAGACTTGTAGACACAAGTTCACTTACACAGTACCTACTTGCATGAATTCTTACATGGCTAGCATATGATTCTATGTCGACCAGACTAGCTTTTACTTGTGTCGGGTAGGAGACAAGTTAAGACGAGATTGTAATTTTCTCATATTTACCCTTGGTTCTCTTTTTCAAATTGAACATTGAGTACTTTAGTTTATTTTTATTTAGTATTTCCATTATATTGTGTCAAAATAAAATTTTGATACGTGTATCGAATCTTACTTAATCTAAACTTGTAATCCTCTCCTTGTATTTGATAAATTTAGCTAAGTTTTATTCTGAGAAGTGTAGTTTTGGGGTGTTGATAGCTGTAGTTTTTACTGGAAATATGAATACCTCGCATCTAATCAATACTCAGCATGAAGTAGAAAAAAAAAACTTGAAAATGCACTTAATAAAAGAACAAATTTGAAATTGCAAATAATAATAGAAAAAAAAAACTTGGAAATGTACATATCTGAACGGGAAAGAATAGTTACTGATAATGAGTATCCTGTACTTTTTTTCCTTAAATGTTTGTATTCACACTTCCAGCGAGTGAAATGAAAATACACAAAGCACTGAAAAACATCTAAAACTGAAATGAAATAATTTCATTTTCCAACTCGTATCTTTGCTTCTGGTGAACTAAGCTAGCCAAACCTAACCTAACCTGACACAATGAAGCGTTTAACACTTCTTCGTGCACATGTTATGATTCTATATATAATATATATATACCTGTAGGACTTATATAGTTCAACCTTAATCGAATTTGAGGGTAATTATTGTGTTATTCTATTCGATTTTCCGATAGTAAGAACTAATAGAAAACCACTTCCAGCATCCAGTTTTTACCCAGCTTAATTTGACACTACAATAATATTATTAGTTTCTGGCATCATGTAATTTTTTTCATTTATTTTACATTGGTAATTGATTCGTAAAACAATATATTTCAAAGTTTATAAATTTCCAATTTACATTTATGGCATATAGAAGAAAAAAACAAGTGAAATTAATACTTAATATAGAAGTCGCAAAATGTGTAATATAGAGAAAGCATTTATATATTAGAAAAGTTGCCTGTGTGCAAATAATAATAATAATAATAATAATAAAGCGATATGTTATACGAGCTCAGATCTAAGAATAAAAAATACCATCTACTCTCTGCACCTATAACCTTCTGTGCATACGAGAGCTTTTAAAATCTGAGAGTACTGAAGAATACATATAGAGTGCTGCGTGAACTAATAAGGGCTTATGAAAAATATGTAACCTCCATCTCGCGAAAGAGGGAGAGATGGGTCGTATTGAAAGGGTTCTATGCATCTTCCTCCTACCTGTAGCCCTCTCTGATGGTTTTGATAATATTGGAGTATCGTATGTTGGTAGATGCAATATCATAGAGGTTGGCTGCAATATCATAGAGGTTGGCTCCTGTAAAAGTACTGCTTAAGGGCAAAGGCTCTAATAAGTAACACGGGCAATGCTTTGTGTTGAGAGAAGGAGAAGGAAGGATGCAGACGGGGATCCTTCCGTATGCCTATTACGAAAGAGGGACTGATATTTCAAGAGATAGTAGGATGTCTGTTTTTATTGAAGTCAGATTCTCTCTCTCTCTCTCTCTCTCTCTCTCTCTCTCTCTCTCTCTCTCTCTCTCTCTCTCTCTCTCTCTCTCTCTCTCTCTCTCTCTCTCATCGTTTTACTCGGCCTCATTTGTGTGTTGTCTAGAATCAATGAGCAATCTGATTGTTTCCGTTGTAAATGCGCCTTCTGTTTCTCATATAGAATTCCAACGTGTGTTTCCTTTTTTAACTAGAATGCGTGAATTTTATTCAATTCTTTGTTTCCCACGGCTGCCTGCATGACTTTCCCACGTCATTTCCCACTCTTCCAAGTCTCCTCCACTACCTCCCCCCTACCCCACGCTACAGGTCATCCACTCCCTTGTAGAACATCTTTTTGTTGGCTAGATGTATGTATTGTGCGCTCCCATCTAGTATGTAATGAGGATATATATCAGTGAAATTTATCGCATCTTTTCTTTACAATATTTTATTATTTTAGTTGTGTGGGTTTTTTTTATTACAACTCATCCTTTTCAAAACTTATTTTATTAATCGGTTCTTTCTTACACCTATTTTACAAATATTACTTAAAACGAAACACCTTTTCTTTGAGATTATTGTTTTCTGTGCTATGCCGTAAACTTTTTCAACTTTTACTTTGCAACAGTCTCTTTGAAATGAAATGAAAAATTAACGACAGGAATGCTTGAATTTGGTAGAGACTTTCATACCTTTTGGAGGTCCTCTCTCTCTCTCTCTCTCTCTCTCTCTCTCTCTCTCTCTCTCTCTCTCTCTCTCTCTCTCTCTCTCTCTCCTGAAGGTATTAAAACCTGTTTAAGTCATATCCGGACTAATGTAACCATTTATACAAAGAATAACAAGGGGTGAATTCCCTGTTACTTTGATTACTTATGAAATAGATATTCATCGGAAGCCTGAGGAAAAACTTTATATGTTAATTAGAAAATATAAAGTTTTGGTCCGCTTGTTACACCCAGTCATGTCATTAGCGACAAATCAGGGTAAGGAACGTATCTCACGTAAAGAGAGAGAGAGAGAGAGAGAGAGAGAGAGAGAGAGAGAGAGAGAGAGAGAGAGAGAGCATAAATTGCGATAATGCCGTTTTGTATGTGCATGAGCACCAATCTGTGAACTCCTTATAATCAGGACCCAGTCCGAGCTCAGGCTGTAAGAGGTATGATTGTGACAATCGACATTATCTTTATTTGTGGGAAATTTTGATATTATACAACGTAAGAAAGTAACACAATCCACTAATAAAGCGTTACTAGAGCCCATTAAAAATGCATCTGTTGTATGTAATATTTATTCATTATATATACGCCTGTTATCTGCACCTTAACTTTTATTACGTAACTGGACAGGAAAATGTAACATTATTGCTATGCATTGCATAGTTAAAGGTATTTATTTTAAGAATATATTTATAGCCTTCCACGGAGTAATCAACTTCAATTTCTTATAAATATATGATCTCCATAAGTGGAGCTATTCTTGCTTAATGGCTACTACTACTATTACTAGTACCACTACCACTGCTACTTACACTATAAACAATAAAGTGAGGGAAGAAACGGCCTCTTCGTGTTTCAGGTGGGTTGGCGGCATTTTCATCCTTCTGTAACGATTTTTGACTGAGACGAAGTTAACACTCTTGAGTACCCGCGCTCTCTTTCCAAGAATTGGTGCATCACATCACTAAATCTCACACTGAATACGTGGAAGAAATGCTCAGACTTACCGAAAGTATTTCCGCACATTATTAGTATTATTTAAATGGTCAGGAGATAGGCTCACATTTTTTTGCACCCATAATAAACAAAAATTTACAGGTGCCATTGCATAATGACCAGTGAGAGTTTACCCGACATGTACATGTTAAAGCATTGAAGAATGTCTGCAAGACTGTTACAGTCATGTCTGTTCTTCAATATTTCTGGAAGTATAAACCTACAAAACTGACTGTTAATCTGACGGGGCACGAGATAACTAATGGTCACTTATAATAGAATTTTTGACCCAATGGCCTCAAACCAAGCGCATGAAACCGTCCACAAAAAAACATATAGAAGAGCTACGACAATACTCTGAGCGAATTACCATCATTTAATAAGGATCATTCACCACCTTCAGCCCTGGCTATTGACCTTAGATAAAAAGGTTCAATAGCCAGAAGCTTCTATGCAAGATTTGCCTAAATCGTGACACAGTAAACTCATGATTCCAAGTAGTTGTTTAGAGGTGGCTATAATGTGAAACCTCAATTTCTGGGTTATTGATTGCACTGCTTTGTTGCCTTAGGACTAAGTCACACAGTAGGGTAGAAATTATAAAGCATGTAGGCTTTGAGTATGTAGTTCTTAGAATTATTATTAGGAAATTAGATGGATTGTAATAGGTTAATGAAATAAGAACGTTGGGCTCTCGAAAGGGTGTCAACTTTGTTCCAAATAACTTTTAAAGTTATTAGCAGGGCCGCAACCATGCAAGTTGGTGAGAGGTGGTAGTTCTTAATTTTCTTGGTAAAGGCCACGTGTACCCTATAGTGATGTCATGCATCTTAAAAGTACTTATGTATGAGTCACACCTGAAAAATCGGTTATTCATATTAATATAATAATAATAATAATAATAATTATAATAACAATTATTATTATTATTATTATTATTATTATTATTATTATTTAAATGTATGTATAAAACAATGCAGCTCAAAGAGCATTCTGTCATAGGTGTACAAGGGCACTACAAATTTTACTGTTACAATGTAATCCTCTGAAGAGGCCAGGGCATGTGTATATATGTCAGTAAATGAGATTATTATACTTGACTGTCCCAGGTAAGTCTATTATAATGTTGAAAATGGCGAATAGAGTGGCATTTGAGGGAAAAATATATTTCAGTCGGGCGCTGTAATAAACTTCAAGTGATTGCCTAGTTTCGGAAAATCATGCATTTTATTTGGGCTAAAATGGCTTCGTAATACACCATTAAGTTAACCAGACATGAGTTATAAAATGTTGTGGGAGTCGTGATTTGATGGCGCCCAAATGAAATTGAATACTCTAGTCACCCCATTGAAATAATCGCAGTTTGACTTTAGCGTCCTTTGAAATGCAGCCGTTGAAAATATTGGAAAGAAGCGTTGTAGCTCTAGGGGTGGGGGGAGAGGAGGGTTTAGATAGTAAGGAAGGGCATTTGAGATATGGGAAAGAGGGGGGGGAGATTCCCTCTAAGGTGTAAGGCGACCTCTGGCAACGGTACCACTTCCGGGGGCGGACAATCACTTAAACACTCTCTCACTCCGGAAAAAGAAATTAAATACTGAAAAGAAAAAAAAAAGTCTTGGAATGTTAAATGGAGGAGGTGAATAGTTAGGAATATGAGAATGTGGATGAGATAAAAAAGGAAATAGCTGAAGTGAATTATGGAAGTGAAATTGTAATATTTTTTGTAAAAGTTATAATCATAATAACAATAATAATACATCAAGTGGGTCTATGGATGTTAAAGTCCTAATATTAATCGTTACAATAATAGTAATAATAATAATAATAATAATAATAATAAAACTACAACAACAGTAACAGTTATGATTATCATCATTATCATCATCATTGTCATAATGAGTAGCTTTAGTAATAGTTAACCGTAATGATAAATGATGTAAAGGTAAATATTAATAACAGTAATGATGATGATAATAATAATAACAAACTACTACTACTAGTATTATTATTACTGCTACTATTACTACTAATACAGATGGTACTTAATAATACAAATAATTGTGATAAAGTAATAATAATAATTATTATTATTATTATTATTATTATTATTATTATTATTATTATTATTATTATTATTGTTATAATTATTATTATTATTATTATTGTAAGTAGCTCTAATAATAGTAAACCATGATATGAAATGATGTGAGGTGTTCGGTTTTACATCACGGCCTTTTCTACTAAGGACTAGGACGGTGCCATCTTGCGGAGGTATTTTTTTGTTTTTGTTTTGTTTTTTGTTTTACCTCAGACCTTGGCTGGCCGCGAACCCTTAACCTGACTTCTAAAAGTTGTGAACACTACCACTTCGCCTCAGCGACCACATGATTGAAAATTATGTAAAGGTTAAATATAATAATATTGACTAAAATAATAGTAATAATTTTATTGTTATTATTATTATTATTATTATTATTATTAGTAGTAGTAGTAGTAGTAGTAGTAGTAGTAGTAGTAGTAATAGTGGTTAGTAGTAGTAGCAGTATCACATTATGTAACATGGAGGATGGGTGTTGAAGCCGTGGGGGGATAGTCACGCCTGACCTCCCCCAAGCCATCCACATATAGCAGCATCTGGAAGTGTTGGTCAGTTGCACTTGTTGTTTGTTTGGTGGTAATAACTGCTCTTGTGGGAATGTTGCAGTGAAGACATAAACAATAATAACTGCTTTAGTGGGAACCTTTCGCATTTCCTTAAGATGAGAAACATCCTGCCAGGCCAAGGGGGAGAGGTTGTGTTGAATATGTGATGAGGATATTTCATCTTATGTTGTGAGAAAATAACTCGTTGAGGCCCTCCCAGTTTGCCCTACGCCATTGGTCCCAAAGCGAGCCTGTAGGCTATGCGGCCATAAAACAAACATTTAAAGTTATCTCTTATCAACCCGGTAGAGAGAGAGAGAGAGAGAGAGAGAATCACTAATATTTTCCTGTCATATCCATCCATCAGCCGATGTAAAAGTGAACGGTATTATAATTTTATACAAATGACTTTGTCATGGTAGAAAGAGAAGAGTTATTTAAAATGATCTCATGAGAACTTGTCTTTTTACCAAATAAATATCTTAGTTATGTATCATTCTGCCTTAAATGATGGCAAATTAATGAGATCATTATCAATATCATTATTATTATGATTATTATTAATATTGGTCTTTTACCTCACATTTCATGTACCGTTGTCTTTTAATACCTTTTAGAACGATGTAATATGAGAAGCGAATGTATAGAATGTATTGTATTACCTCTTTATGTAATAATATTTTATACGTTCTTATGTATACGAGTATATATTTATATCAAATATATGAACAATGCTTTCAAATTTTAATATTGGGGAAAGTTTTTCGAGTTTTGAAGTCAGTTTAGTCAAACCAGGAGGTAATATATATATATATATATATATATATATATATATATATATATATATATATTATTTTTTTTTTTTTTGCGACACCGGGATAGGCAAAACTGCCCTCATCAATAAAGGCCCTGGAACGAGAAAACACCAAGACGAAGGAAAAGAAAAAGGTTAAGGACAAGGCAGAGATGAGGTATTGTTACACAAACGTAAACGACAGACAGAAAAAATAGTCAAAGTACAGAGAACCTAGAGATATGGAGGATTAGGCCCTGAGAGGACGATAGGTCCGATTTTTGAAGGAAGATAGATCATAAGAATTAGGAAAGACAGAAGGAGGAAGAGAGTTCCAGAGTCTGGAGGTAGATGGGAAGCAGCAGTCGCTGCACCGACCAATCCGCGAGCTACAAATCTCCACACAATACCTCTTGAGATGAGGCCACTTGGCGAGTGTTACGCGGCCTCAGCTGTGGGGGAGGGACAGAGCAGCGATGGAAGTAGTAGCTATAGTAAAGAGAAAGTAATCCAGATTAGATGTAAGAGAAGGATTATTAATGGGTCTGATTTCCTTAGATTCAACCCTATATATATATATATATATATATATATATATATATATATATATATATATATATATATATATATATATATATGTGTGTGTGTGTGTGTGTGTGTGTGTGTGTGTGTGTGTGTGTATTTTTTTATGATTGACACCAGGACGGAAACAAATTAATAAAACTGCCTTCAGCAGGCCTGGGCACGAAAAAAACAAAGTAAATAGATATGGAGATGGATTGTTGTGGCTTGTCAGAAGTGAACGGATGATAAGAGAGGTTTACCGAATATCCAAGAATATTCGGTGTAGATGTAGCCTGTATATGTATGGCAGGGTATTACAGGAGTGTGTAGCGTCTGTATGGAATACGTGGATATTTAGTGAATACGGTCAAGTGTATTTGCATGAATGGTAGAGCATGTGTGAGAGTCAGGAATAGTATCAGTGATTGCTTTTAGGTGCATGTAGGATTGTGTCAAGGTTGTGTAACGTTGCCATGGTTGTTTAATGTGTATATGAATGAAGTGGTAAGGGAAGTAAATGAAAGAGTATTAGACAGAGGCTTGGAACTAGTGGGTGAATGTGGAAGCTTGTGGAAATTGAATAAGTTGCTATTTGCAGATGATAGTGTACTGGTGGCTGATACTATGAATAAACTGAATCATTTGGTGATTGAATTAATTAGGGTGTGTGAAAGAAGGAAGTTGCTGGTGAATACTGGTAAAAGCAAAGTCATGAGATGCGCGAGGAGTGTTAATGTTGACATACTGAATATAGGAGTTAATGGGGAGTTGCATAAAGAATTTGAGAGTTTTAAGTATCCGGGGTCGCATGTATCAAGGAGTGGGCGAGTGAATGCGGAGGTAAGTCAAAGAGTGAAGAAAGCGAGTAAATGTCTAGGTGTGTTGAAAAGTGTAATGAGAAGTAGGTATTTAGAAATGAATGCACTGAGAAGAATTTATGAAGGTGTGATCGTGTCGACAGTATTGTATGGAGCAGATTTGGAAAGCAAGAGAGAATGATTGAAACAAGTTACAAGGGGAATGATGCCATATATATATATATATATGTGTGTGTGTGTGTGTGTGTGTGTGTGTGTGTGTGTGTGTGTGTGTGTATGTAAGTATGTATGTATGCCTAAATATCACGAAAATATGAACACGTGACAGTGATTGACATAAGTCAGATACTCAGGAAAGGAGAAACGATGGAGTGCTAAGATCTTTCAGACTATATTAGTCCATCTTCAGAGTAAATGAAGAAGAACTAAAATACAATCTGAAAGATCTTAGCATTCCGTCAATTAATTTTGCTTTCGTAGCTGACCTTTATTCATATATATATGTGTGTGTGTGTGTGTTTGTGTGCGCGCGCGTGCGCATTTATGAACTACGCCTGTATCTCTATAATATATTGTCTCTGGATCTGCTATCCAGATGGAGACACAGTATTGTCTTACGTTGAACAAATGCAAAGCCGAATTAGCAAAATGAAATTTGCGTCCATTTCCCCCTTGATTTTTATTTACATAATTTGTCTTCCTTACCTAGGTTTGGGATTTTGGAGAGCTGCTGCTTTTTTTTTTCTTTCTTTCTTTTTAGTTGTATTACTTATGCATTGTCTTGATTACGAGACGTCATCCAACGATGCTGCTTAAGACTAATTGCTTAGAGGAATCTATCATAGATTCAGAAATATAAGATTGCCTTTTTATTCAAGTCACAAAGCTTTATATAAGTAGAGCAAGCCGATATATATATATATATATATATATATATATATATATATATATATATATATATATATATATAATATATATATATATATATATATATTGAAAGTGAAAGTAACACTGGAATCTTTATATAACAGTTGAGCATCAGAGTGGAATCTATATTTCTACAAAGTTTAGAGACAGCATGTTCAGATATGACTATTGAAAAAATGCATCAAGAGATTCCTCTCCTATTCTCAAATATATATATATATATATATATATATATATATATATATATATATATATATATATATATATATATATATATATTAACGAAGGACCTCTAAAGAGATAAGTTGATAAGTCAGTTTAATACTCCATAGTTACTTTGCATTTTCTGCCCCATGCTCCGAATGAAAGGTAGTCACCGTGGCTCAAGCGGTAGCGTACGCGATTCTGAGGCCTCAGGTTGAGAGTTCGCGCCCCGTCATGGTCTGGGGTTAGCATGGGCATGCACTCTGGGTAACGATTACATCTGCCAAAACAAGTCCTTCACAAGAAGGCAACCGCCCTAGCCCTTGGTAGAAAGGGAAGTTCGTGACGTAAAACCGGAAAGCTATATCCGAATGAATAATCATTCTCTCTCTCTCTCTCTCTCTCTCTCTCTCTCTCTCTCTCTCTCTCTCTCTCTCTCGCTGAACCTTCACAAACTTTCTTTTTAAACTTTGCCCTTGAAGTGTTGATCTTCACCATATTTCGCATATTATCTTTTTCCGCCATTTAATAGTTTTCCTCTCTCCTTCTAACTTTGGTGGACTGGCTCTTCGCTCTCTGTTCTTGAAGCGACCATGTGTCCTTTTTTCATATGAATTTCCTTTGTCTTTTTTCAGTTTGTAGCCCATTTTGCATTCCTTGTCCATTTATTCCTTATTCTGTATCGATTTCTCGTACAGGTTTCCCACTCGTTTTCTCTCTCTCTTCCTTATCATTTCCATCCTATCATTTCCATCCCTCGTTTTGATAAACAACACTCACCGAGGGCCTCTCCCCCCTTGCCAAGACAGTACTGCTTATTTCAAGTAGGGGTTATGAAATTGCCTCATTGGTACTTGACATTTAAATCAAGTGGTGGAATTTGAGTTAGAAACATGATGAAGAACTTCAACCTTAAAGGGAGCGGAAAGGAAAGTGTGAGTTGTTTTACATATTATTTTTCGTTTCCTGTTTTCTTACAACTTTTTTTTTTTTCATTGGTTATCGGGTTTCTTTTCCAGGCCACGAAAATTTACTATAGTGATTGTTGCTCTTTTAGCATTTTTGACTTGTCTGTATAAAATGTATGTGTGGAGAGAGAGAGAGAGAGAGAGAGAGAGAGAGAGAGAGAGAGAGAGAGAGAGAGAATTTCCATAATACCCTCGTACAGTGATGCACTTGTTCACTTGTTCCACGAAAATTACAGGCTCTGCCACTCTTTTTTGTTACCAGTCGTTGATGTGGTTATTTTCAGATTAGCATTCATCCATTCGTTGGATATAGCTTTAAAAAGATATTATTGTGAATCGTAATTTACTTTTTTGATGTTGAATTCTGTAAATCGTCTACCTAAGCTGCATAGATCACCGATTTATGTATTTTAAAAGTCACGAAATGCCTGGTCGAATTTGATATACATAAACATTGTCTTGAGGTGTTCACTATGATGGGATGAGGCATCTATACTGAACTAATGATTTGTTGTGGCTCTTTTCACTCCTTGAGTTGAATGGACCAGAGAAAAAGTCTTCGAATATACTTTTTCAATCCCTATGATTCAGACTACAAGCAAACAAACATTTATTTCCATTTGGCAATGCCTATTCTTTTACAAAACTAAGAGTACACTTATAAGTAGACATTTAATTGAACTAATAAGTAAGAGGGTAGGTAATACATACGGTGGGCAGAAATATAGCTCTCCTAGAGAATGAAGATTACCTTGAGTTAACAGATGTGTATAAAAATTATAATATCAATAATCATACTGTACCAAGAATTTTAACAATAATGTTAATAATAAAGTAGTAATAATAATAATAGGACTCCATAAACGATCGTTATCGGCATCATCACCGTATTTGTATTCCTTACAATGAGAATAAGTAGTTTTTATCTTAGAGATCAAAGCAGGCGATATCAATTTACATATAGAATAATTAGTGTTAAGGTAAATTGCATTAAAATCATTTAAGTTTGTTTAGTGTGTGAACAGTAGCTATTTGCCCAAAAGAAAACTATATAGGTTGCCTTTGAAAGCTTTGAAGTAAGGTGAATATTTAAGATGTTTTGGAATATTGTTCCAGTATTGGTCCTTTAATAGTGGTCATCTTTGAACCTGCATCTGTGTTTGCTCTCTCAAGAAAGAGGTCACTACTGTGTCTTGTGTCGGTTCCCCTTTTATTCCTGACTGTTTTGAAATTAAATAGCCAATTAGGATAATGTTAGTTCAAAATTTTATACAAAAAGACGTATATAATGGATATAAGTTTC
>JAXCGZ010001128.1:0-26331 GCA_037179515.1 Halocaridina rubra
GAAGGAAAAACGACAGACAGAAAAAAAGTCAAAGTACAGAGGATCTAGAGATATGGAGGATTAGGCCCTGAGAGGACGATAGATCAGCTTTTTGAAGGATGATAGGTCATAAGAATTAGGAAAGACAGAAGGAGGAAGAGAGTTCCAGAGTCTGGAGGTAGATGGGAAGAAGCAGTCACTGCACTGACCAATCTGCGAGCTACAAATCTCCACACAGTAACTGTGAGATGAAGCCGCTTGGCGAGTGTTACGCGGCCTCGGCAGCGGGGGAGGGATGCAACTCGCCAACTCATCAGAGCAGCGATGGAAGTAGTAGCGATAGAAAAGAGAAAGGAAGAGAGAGAGAGAGAGAGAGAGAGAGAGAGAGAGAGAGAGAGAGAGAGAGAGAGAGAGAGAGAGAGAGAGAGAGAGAGAGAGAGAGAGAGAGAGAGAGAGAGAGAGAGAGAATCCAGATTAGAAGTAAGAGAAGGATCATTAATGAGTCTGACTGCCTCAGATTCAACCCTATCAAGGAGATAAGTATAAGAAGAAGCACCCCAGATGTGTGAGCAGAACTCTAAGCAGGGACAGATAAGACCTTTATAGATTTCAAGTATCTGTAAAGAGGAAAAGTAATGACGAAAACGAAACAGAACCCCCAATTTTTTGGATGAAGATTTAGAAATTTGGATTATGTGATTCCGCCAAGACAAATTAGAAGCTATATGGATTTCTAATATGTTGATAGAATTAAGAGGATAAATTTCGTTAGTTGCAAAGACAATAAGTTTATCAGGAGGAGAAGAAGATAAAGAGATAGCCAGAAACGTGTGAAGGAGGCATTGAATTTAACTAAATTTTGAGTGCCCTGTTAATTCTGTTCAAATTATTATATACGATATTGCGCTTCTCGAGCATCTTTTGTTTGTTTGTTTGTTTCTGTTGAAATGAGCAGCAGATTGTAGTGAAGCAGTCGGTATACGATGTTATCTTTTGGCTACAATATTAAAGATATATCTTGTATATCTGTCATTGATTTATCCTGCCACACTGATCTGTGAGCTCAACAAATGGTAGCAGAATGTGGTTTGTGGCAGGCGGAAGGAAACTGACGAGTATTAATACAAACATAACGAAGAAAAGATGACCGACAATAGCAATTGTGGACGGGCACGAGTTCTGATGTTAGGAGGAAACAAAAGTTACGACCGCTGGATACTAGAATTAAAGGCATGGCAGGGTATCACAAATATTGAAAATAAGAAACAAGCTATGACAATTGCCTTATCAATCCCAGAAGGAAGCGAGGTGAAATGAAAAATGAGCGAATGACGACGGAGTAAAAGTTTTGCTAGGCTACTTGGATAAATGGTATAAAAAGGATGAAATGACAGCAGCGCATGAATCATGGACAAAATTCGATAGATATAAAAAGGAAAAGGAAGACACTATGGAGAAGTATATTTTGGAATTTATGAAAAGAAGTGCAGTTTTAAGTAAGTACAACGTGACTATACTAAAGTGTATTTTAGCATTCAAACTACTGAACAATGCTGGGCTAGAGGTTAAAAACAAACAAATAGTGTTGACAGCAGTATCTTTCAGTGAACCAGAAAAAATGATTCCGAGTTCATGCAGCAAGCCTTAAAGAAATTTTTGGAAGCCTTCTTCCAAAAAGGCTTAGGTGAGACTCCTGCAGTAGTAGTAAAATCTGAGCCAGTGTTTACCACAGAGGATGTAAATATAGTCATGAGGGGAAGAGGCCGTGTAGGATTTAGAGGATGAAGAAACATAGCAAACAGAAGTGAGAAAAGTGGCAAAAAAAACTCTGCTGATAAATATGGTAAAGTTAGAAAGTGTTATTTATGTGGATCTGAGTACCATCTGTCTCCAGCATGTCCGAGAAATGTATATGTAAATAGTGCAAATGAAAGTCCTGAAATAATGTCAGTGTTGACAACAGAATCTATTAGTTATGCTATTCTCAATACAGCATGTAGTTCTACAGTTTGTGGTATTGACTGGTTGATATCGTATATACAGACGTTATCAGAGGAGGAGAATTTGATGATAGAAGAGGAAGGAAGTTAAGCATCATTTAGATTTGGTGACGGTAATATGTACAAATCAATGAAGAAGACAAAATTCCTATTGGAAATTATGGGTAACAAAGCATATATAACAGCTGAAGTGGTGAACTGCTCTATTCCCCTTCTATTCAGCAAGAAATCAATGAAGAGAGCACATATGAGATTGGACTGGAAAATGATATTGTGATAATACATGGAAAAAAAGATTAAATTGAAGTGCACTTCTTCAGGACACTATTGCCTTCCACTTAGGGATGAGAAGGAAGTTTGGAAGAAAACAGAAGAAATAATGTTAACCTTAGGTGATGAAGAAAAAGAAAAGAAGAAAAAAATTTAAAAACTACAGCAACAATTTGATCATCCCACTTATAAGAGACTGATTCAGCTATTAAAGGATCCTGGTGTAAAAGATGAGATGTGCTTTGTATATGCTGAAGAAGTGTCAAATAACTGTGATATATGCATGAAGTATAAGAAAATGCCATCCAGGCCAATTGTAAGTATGAATATGGCAAAGGAGTTCAATGAAATTGTAGCATTAGACCTAAAGGTGTATAGGAAATGAGATATATATTTACTGCACATGGTAGAAAGGCAACAAGGTTCTCAAAATCATGTGTGATTAAAAGTAAAGAACCTAAGGAGATAGTTGAGAAAATTATGATGACTTGGTTGGGAACTGGCTTAGGAGCCCCTGAAAATTTTCTTTGTGATAATGGTGGTGAGTTTGCTAACGACACTTTCTTGGAGATGTGCGAGAATATAAGCATTCAAGTAATGCATACAGCTGAATATTCACCCTTCAGTAATGGCCTGTGTGAGCAGAATCATATGGTTATAGATGAAATGGTGGTCAAAATAGTAGCAGAGCATTGGGCAGTCAATGCTAAAAATTGCCTTCAGGAATCCGAAACTGCCATGTACCATGAGTGACGAACTTCCTTCACCGGAAGGAACAACATCTAGAGAAATGGTAGCTAAACATCTCAATGCTAGTCACTCAGTAAGAAAAGCTTTTATTGCTTCAGAAACCTCTGAGAAAATACGACGGGCACTAAGACAAAGTGAGAAATACTGGAATAACCCTTAAAAATGGTGATCAAGAGTATTTCAAGAGAGAAGGGCAAAAGGAATGGAAAGGACCTGCTACAGTCATTGGTCAAGATGGTAAAACAGTGATCTTGAAATATGGTTCAAATAATGTAAGAGCCCATGAAATGCATGTTCAGAAGATACCATACAGTTTCGACAGAAATACTGAAGGAAGAAATTCACTACTTGATATGTTGAGGCATCAAAGAAAAACGGAGGAGAAGGTTACAAGTAAAGAGATAAAAGCAGTTATAAATCCAGTTGAAAATACTGTAGAAGACAAAAGTTGTGATAAAACAGAGGAAGAGGAGGAACACACCACAGTTAAGGACACAACTGAAGGTAGTGTAATAATCAAAAGTATTCCAGATATTGGACAGAGAGTGAGATTCCTGCTGAAAGAGTCAGATATTTGGCAGACAGTAACTGTGCATAGACGTGCTGGAAAATCCACAGGAAAATACAGTAGTTGGAGGAATATTGAACATGAATTTGGACAAATTTCAGCTCTTGACTTGTATAGAGATGTAGAAAAATGGGTCCCTGTATTGGATGAGGACGGAATACAGGAACCTAGTGAAATAGTAATGGCTTGTGGGAATGGAGAAAATCATGAACTTATCAAAGCAAAAGAAGAAGAACTGAAAAGCTGGAAGAATTTTGGCGTGTATAAAGAGGTTCTGAATGAGGGTCAAAAAGCATTATCAGTTCGATGGGTAGTAACAGAAAAGGAAAACAGTACTGGAAAAAAGAAAGTTAAAGCACGGCTGGTTGCCAGAGGTTTCGAGGAAAAAGAAAACATTCAGTCAGATCCTCCCACTGTTAGTAAGGAAGTGTTGAGATCTTTCGTTGCCATCTTGTCTTCCAAAAAGTGGGCAGTAAATTCAATTGATATTAAGGCTGCATGTTTACAGAGTGAACGATTTGAGCGTGAAGTACTGTATATCTTATTCCCCCTGTGGAAGCAGGTCATGACAATAATATACTGTGGAAGTTAGAAAACTGTGTATATGGCCTTAAAGACGCAGCTAGGAAGTGGTATCTCACAGTAAAGACTTTCCTGAAGAAGATGGGATGTAAGCAAGTGAAAACTGACCCCACAGCATTCTACTGGTACCATGAAGGAGAATTATGTGGTTTGTTTTTAATGCATGTAGATGATTTCTTGTGAGGTGTAACTAAGAAATTTGAAAATGTTGTCATTACCCAAATCAGAAGTTATTTTCAGGTTAGGAAACAAAGTAATACTATTTTCAGGTATATTGGACTAGATATTATTCAGAATGAACTTGGAATCACACTTCATCAAAATGAATACTGTAAATCTCTAAACTTTATAAGTGTAAGTGCTGCTAGAGGATTAAATAAGAATATGGAGTGTAGTGAAAAAGAAAAGGAGAGTTTTAGGAGTCTTGTAGGTTAACTAGGGTGGTTGTGTACTAATTCAAGACCTGATATATCATATGATGTGTTAGAACTTAGCTGTAAGGTCAATGAGTCTAAAGTAGAAGATCTGATTGAGGCAAATAAATGTCTAAGGAAAGCTTGTACTTTTGAGAGTTCAATATGCTTTCCAGGATTAGGTGACACTTCCAAGTATAAATTGATTGTATACAGCGATGCATCCTATGCTAATCTCCCAGATGGATTTGGTAGTGCTGGGGGCTTTGTAATTTTTCTTGTGGGTGAAAATGGAAATAGTAGTCCATTGTATTGGGAGGCAAAGAAAATAAGAAGGCTTGTAAAAAGCACACTTGCAGCAGAAACACTAGCAGCTGCTGAGCCAGTGGATATGGCCTATTATTTTGGAAGTAAGTTTTTTCAAATACTATATGACAAAGAAAGAAAATTGCCTGTAGAACTCTTTGTAGATAACCGTTCACTTTATGATAATGTGCACTCAATTAAAAATGTAACAGAAAAAAGATTAAGGATTGACACAGCTATTCTCAAAGAAATGGTTCAAAATGGTGAGTTGAAGATATTTTGGGTGGATTCAAAAGCACAGTTGGCTGATGTATTGACAAAAAAAAGGAGTAAATTCTCTGAAAATAGCTAGAGTCTTTGAAAATGGATTTTTGAAATAATAATTAAATAGAATGCTATGTTCTATTGATTTTGTGAAGGAAAAAGTAAAAGAATATGAATTTCTTAAAAATAATGTTTTTTATTTTTATGTTTTTGTTGTTATATTTAACTTTTAAGTTCTGCATTTATACAGCATAAGGTACAATGTTGTAATTTTTTTTAAAGTATTTCTTTCTGTTTAAAAGAGAGGGAGTATGTTAATTCTGTTCAAATTGTTACATACGATATTGCAATTCTCGAGAGTCTTTTGTTTGTTTGTTTGTTTATGTGGAGATGAGGAGTAGATTGTAATGAAGCTGTCAGTATACAATGTTATCTTTTGGCTACAATATTAAAGATATATCTTGTATGTCTATCACTGATTTATCCTGCCACATTGATCTGTGAGCTCAATATGCCCCACTCAGATACCCTCTGCAAATCGGAGTTGAGAGTAGAAAAAAGAGTGATGCGAGACTGATTATGAGTAGCAGATGAAGGTTGTGAAGAAACGGCAGAGGAAAAGTGAAGGGTAGAATCATCAGCAAAGGCATGAAGAAGAGAGGAAGATGGGGCTTGTAGAAGATCATTGATGAAGAGAAGGAACAGAGTAGGTGAAAGAACAGAGCCCTGTGGAACACCATTGGTAACAGAGAAAGGGTTAGATGTCGCACCATCAACAACTACAGATATAAAATGGTCAGAGAGAAAACTGGAAATCAGAGAACAGAAGGAAGGGGTAAAGCCATAGGCAGGGAGCTTGGCCAAGAGAGCCTTGTGCCAGACTCTGTCAAAAGCCTTAGAGATATCAAGGGCTATGACAAAGGATTCCCCATAGTTCCTCAGAGAAGATAACCATACATGAGTAAGATAGGACAGGAGGTCACCAATGAATCTTGCCTTGCGGAAGCCGTACTTGTGATCGAAGATAAGTGAGTTAGATTCAAAGCGTTTCAAGAAGTGAGCATTGAGCAAAGTTTCAAAAACTACAATAGAGGAGGTTAGGGCAATAGGTCGTTAGTTTGAAAGGAATAGAGCGGTCACCCTTCTTAGGAACAGGCTGAACTAGAGCATGCTTCCAAGATGAAGAATAGACACTGGTTGACAGAATGAGGCGAAATAGACAGCAAAGCACAGGAGCCAGTTCATCTGCAAACTCCTTAAGGGACTTTGCAGGGATACCATCGGGACCAGATGCCTTGTTCGTCTTTAGCGAGCGAAGAACCTTACTAAATTTGCATGAAGAAAGGATAAGGGAAGGTACAGGGTTAGAGAGGGGGTAAAGATTGAGGGACAGGTGCACTGGAATCGTTTATAAAAGAGTTGGCAGAAAAATGAGAGACAAAGAGTGTGGCTTTGTCAGTGGGAGACTGAGCTATTGAACCATCAGAATGAATAAGAGGGAGAAAACTTGAGTTACAGAAGGTTTTGGAGAGGTTTTTGGCTAAGGAACAGAAGCATTTGTCAGTAGGAGAGGAGTTAAGGTCATCAACTTTCCTTCTTATAAAAGAAGCCTTAGACCTTTGAATGCGTTTATTTGAATATAAGATTTTAAAAAATGTAGTTTGCTATTTACCATTGTTAATATAAGTAATTTATTTAATATTTAAGAATGGACTTTGATAATTTCTTGACATTCCTTTCAAAAAATCTGGAAAATGAAGAGAGAATACAAATATTCTATCTGATAATGGTATAAATTAAATTTATTTTCTTAAACATTAATGTTTATAAAACAAACAAAAACTCTTCAAATTAGAGATCTTATAAATCTTAAAATACGAAATGATACAACACCAAGGATTAAAAATAAAAAATACTTAGTAAAAATGTCATTCAAGATATAAAACCCTGAATAATTAGATGGGGAAGAGTAATCTAAGACCAATCTGATTACTTAATGTTTCACTGAATTATTTATGTCAATGCTTAAAACCATAATGAGTACTCCTTACAGCACTTAATCTCATCTACATCCAAACACAGCTGTCAAATACAGTACATGTAAAGAGCTTTAAAGATATCCCTTTGGTTAAAATATTTTGTCATGAAAACACGTTTACTAAGTGGATTATGAGAAATCAAGTCCTCAACATGTAATCTGCCATTTAAAAAAAGAAACGATAAAAGACATAAAAATTACATAAAGTTGTTTTCTCGTTTTAATGTTGCATTATTAAAGATATTACACTTTCAGCTATAATATTACAGAATCGAGAAAGCAAAGCATTCTTATTAAATTTAATGAAAATAATATATATTCCAGTTCAATGAAGGCAAATCTACAGTGCTCTATAGCGTACCTGCCTGCCATTATAGAGTAAGTTTAAGGTCACTGAAAAATGAATAGAATTCAATCATCACTCGCTTTCTCAGCTTCTAGTTTTGCAATCTGGGCTTCCAACATGACACAGGCTTGTTCGATTTCATAATTCCGGGAGACAAGCGAGACCCAACTGCTCTCCAAATGTCGAAGTTCTTCGCCCGCTTTTGTCTGCATATTTTTCCGGGTCCAATTCAGTTCTTGTATTTCCTTTCTGGAGGGAGGAAAAAAAAAAATAATACTCAAACAGATGGTTTGCCTTCTTGCATCTGTTTTTTTTTACCACGGTATACAAGTTGTTAGAAAACTTGACTTGGATATTGACAGATCCTTGATCGAGCCCACTGTGGGGTGTAAGGAAGGGCATCCAGCATTAATTCTTAAGCCCCATTCTACGTCCTCCTTCATAAAGGGGATTAATAGTGACACACAAAATGCATTAAAATGAGAGTTGTGAGCTAGCTATCTTTACTCCTATCAAAGGCTAAGCACATGTGGATCATGTTCCATCACTTAACCCACACATCTCATAGCATCCTTAATAAGCTTACCGAGTTGACAAGGGACTATCATACAAACCTCCTCATAAAATATCATATCCTTAATGTTGAACTTTTATGTTTGTAATGTAAAAAAATACTCTAATATTAGGAAGTGGTTAACGAATTTGGGTTTTATTAAGTTCGGTACATATAACAGAGACTGATTCTATGGAATGAGGCTTGCAGGAATGCTATTGCATCTAAAATTTGATAGCCTTAATAGAGTAAATATAGTATTGTCAATGTACCTGTAAACCATGTGCAATAACTGGAGTTAATGCACTATTCATATATTCCAAAATTCATTTACTTAGGTAAAATATCAAATAACAAGTAGTGTTAATTATTCTAAAGGTCATTCATGAGTATTTAAATATAATTTTAAGTGTTCCTGGACACCAAGGACAAACTGCATATATATCAATATAGTATAATAAGTTTTGGCACTTGTTTATATGTTACAATTAGTCCCAATTTGAATGGGGATGCACACAGACGTGTTGGAGCTGGGGGATTAATAATAATAATAAATAATGCTCTGCTTTGAAATTATATTCCATCCTTTAAAATAAGGTGCTCAAACTACTGCAAAAGCATCAAGGCTGCAAGACCATTATCTATCTACCTATATACAAAAGCCATAATATCCCTTATAAGGAGAATGGTTGAGTCAAAGCAAATAACTTGACTCTATGTGGGAGGAAAATACAAAGAAGGGGATCCCCCAGTCCTCTTGCTCCGTTCCAAGTAATCAACTTTTATGACACGCAGGGGAACAAGGAGGAGGCCCCTTGGGGGACCATCATGCCTTTCTCAATCTCATTCGTTACTGTTTTAAAGCAAGAATAGAATATCAAGGAGGTCAGTATCACCCATCATCCCTGTCTCTTTTAGTTGCCTTATATGAGAAGTAGAGAATGCAAGGGTGAATATCTTTACTCCCTATTACCACGAATATTCTGTGGGGACCACGGTAGTGCAGAAGTTAGAGAATTTGACTCAGAAAGTGACAAACCTGCTAGTAAGCCCATTAGGAAAGGGATAAAGCCTTAATTCTCCACCTCCAACCTGTCTACCATATTTTTTTCTTTTTTTATGATTGTGACACCAGGACAGGCCAAAAAAAATAAATAAATAAAAATAAATAAACTTGCCCTCATCGAGCAAGTGCACGAAGAAAACGAAGTAAAAAGGAACAGAGATGGGGAGTGCTGTGACTTGTCAGATATGAAGGGATAATAAGACGTGTAACGAATATTCAAGAATATTCGGTGTTGATGTAGGCATAGAAAAAGAACCGTAACGGAAGGAAGACTTGATATCTAACTGTCCTGGACAGTCCTATTTAAGTCCAAAAGCTCCTTCAGCTGTAGTATTGCAACAGGCGGCTGGTGCCATAGGCCAACCTACTACCTGGCAGCACAAATGCAGAATACAGTCCATTCCCATGCTAAATACCATTTTTTAATGTTATCCCATTTTCAGATTTATGTCTCAGCTTTGCACTACTTACAGATTTATGTTTCAACCTTGCAATATTTCCAGATTGTATGATTCAGCCTAATAATATTTTCAGATTTATACCTCAGCTTTAGGCTACTTCTAGATTTATGCCTCATCCTGACACCAATTCCAAATTTATCCCTCAACTTTAAATTTTTTCCAGATTTATGCCTAGGCTCTACACTCTTTCCAGATTTATGCTTTAGAGTTACAATATTTTCAGATATATCCTTCAGCCTTAAAACATTCTCAGATTTATCCCTCAGTCTTGTACTATTTCCAAATTTTTGCCTATCTGGCAGTCCATTAAAATAATCAGAATCATGCAAATTATAATCTTTTCTAAAAGTGTGCAATCAGTAGGGTCTATAATTTTTCCATTAATAATTTACATATTACATATAATGAAGGAATCATGCATGTATTTGATTTCTGAAAATAATATTCCTATGTATTTCTGTTCAAAATCTTCATCATTGATCATTTTTACAATTCAATGCTACATCTGAGCCTTGAAGATATAAAAGTACATATATACCCTGTATTATTACATTTATGAATTTTAATTTGGATGTATTGAACAGTTTAATTTTACCCAAAAGTATTTAATTTGCTGACTTAATCATCAAGAAATACCGAGGTGTTTTGATAAGAAAATTACATAGACTATTAAAACATAAAATCGAAAGCAATGTGTAGTGAATGAGTTTATTACCTCCTAAAGGTAATTTTAAAGTCGTTCTACATATGGTAATCATTTGTTAAAACACTTTCATTTTCAGCACAGCCAGTCATATACAAGTACCCTCAGCAGTCAAAAGATTCACATTATCTGCCCTATATAACTGTTGTTTGCTGTTTTGCATCCCTATTATAAGCTTAATATATTAAAACTTGCATCTATTATCTATCTATCTACTGTATATACAAAAGCCATATTCCCCCTTATAAGAGGGGTGGCTGAGTCAAAGAAAGTACTTTGACTTTTTGAGGGAAATAAATACAGAGGAGGGGATTCCCAGTACCTCACTCCGCCCCATTTAGTTGGCTTTTACGACATGCAGGGGAACACGGAGGAAGTATTCTTACTCCCCTCCCTCTCTATTATAATCTATATTGATAAGTAATTCTATCTCTTTAGTTGAGAGGAAATTTTATCTTTGTATCCAGCCTTAATCTACCAGCTCTATCCTGCTGTGTCCACCCCCATTCGAAAAGGGATTAAGAGTGACATGAAACAGCAGATAATGCCTTCCATGTTTTAAGAGCGAAGTATGAGAGACATAGAACCAAAGGGCTAGCAGTTCCTTCATCCATATTTCTTTTCCACAACATCTGAGAGAAAGGGTGAGAGGGGATGATATATGAGGAATCCCCATTGCACTAGTTTTCTTCAGTTATAGTTACCCTACTAGCTTCATGGTAATGTGGCATCATATTAGGAAATAAAATACAATTACTGTATTTGAGATGTAGTAGGTTGGCCCATGGCACATCCACCTGTTGCAATACTACAGTTGAAGGTCTTTTAGACTTAAGTAGGACTGTCCAGGACAGTTCGATGATAATTCTTCCATCGGTCATGGTTCTTTTTACATGCCTACATCATCACCGAATATTTTTGGATTTTCGTAACATATCTCTTACTATCCCTTCACATCTGACAAATCACAAAACACTCTATCACTATTTCTTTTTACTTTACTTTCTTCATGCCCATGCCTGATGAGGGCAGTCTTATTTTATTTATTATTTGGCTCGTCCTGGTGTTACACATAAAAAAAAAGAAAATTCGCTATTTGAATGGGGGTGGACACAGACGAGTTAGAGCTGTGGAATTAAGGCTAGATGCCCTTTCTATCACCCTATGGTGTATATATAAATCAAAATTTGCAGAAGAAATCATGTAGCCAGTTTTTAAAATATAAAAAGCAACTGTCAACATCTTTCTTGTGCCCAAATAGAAATACCAATAAACACTGCCAAACTCATTGAAGAGAATTCCTAATATTTAGATGAAACTTAAAGGTTATCAGCATAATGTAAAATATGCTTTATATTATCAGTATATTCCATAAGTATATTATAAAGTAATCTATATCACAGTAAGTAATAAGAGTCAGTAGACAATGAAACAATATCTTAAAAAACAATTGGTAGTGATAAGTAACAAGAGATACATTGTGTTCCTCCAGTGCATAGTTAGAAAAGGAAATTTTTGGATGAGTCTAAGCATAAAACTATTTGTGTGGAAAAAATGCAAACCCAGGGCAGGAGGGAACAATAATAATGAGAAAAAGTTCCTAAGATTCATCAACAGCTAAGAAATCTGTCAATTTAATTCCACATGCTATTATAATACTTTCAAAAAACAAATGAAATAACACACTGTCATTCAGCATAATACACATGCAATGTGTGTGCAAGTGCAGCACTTTACATTAACAACTAGTCCTCAAGCATAGAAGTAGACACAGAGATGATGGAGCAGACGGATTAAGACTGGATGTCCTTCCTAACGCTCCATAGTGGGCTTAAACCCACATCAGTCGTATCTCGACTTGTGAGAGCTACCAATCAGCCACCGTGGCTGCCATAATGCACACAATGGGCATGATACAAAATTTCTACATGTTTAAGCAGTCATAATAGTTCTGGATAAATGCATAGGGTAAATATAGTGTAATGAAACATGTAATGCAGTATTTACTTGTTGTTGTTGTTTGAGGTTACAGCCAACCTCAAACATTTCTGATTGACTCCAGAACTAGTATTTACTTACTTGAGATCTTGCAATTGTGCTTGAGCACGTGTTAACATATTTTGAAGCATATTATTATGACTTTTCCATGCTTCTGATCCATAATCTTCCATTAATTGCAAATTCATGATTCTGTAAGGATGAAGAAAAAATCCATAAAGAAACTTTTAAAACTCTAATCTCATTACTGACAACTAAAAATTACTCAACTTTATTAAAAAAATATTTCCCTCATAAAAATATTAAAATTCTGTATTAAAAGAAGTGACCTATTTAGGAAGGCTTTTCAGAGGGAAGTGCAAATATGCAGCCCAAAATTCTGATAAATAGACACTCCCCAACTTACGAATGATTTAGGTTCCATAAATAGTTTGTAAGTTGTGTTTAATTAACAAAAAGTACTGTGCAGTACATACATATGAAGTAATGTACAGTATAAAACAAAAAGTATGTGGTATTATTGAATCTTAATAAAGAAATATTACAGTACAGTAATCCCTCGTTTATCGCAGGTGTTACATTCCAGGACCACCTATTGTGAAAATCCGCGTTGTAGCAGCATCATATTTATTATTTTACATTTAATTTTACCTTTATAAGCCATCCCTGCACTGTTAACAACTCACACTTTACTTTATTAATAACAACGCGCAAGCGTAAAGTTATATGAGTGTGACAGGCAAGTTTACCATGAGTAACACCTCACCTGCGGGCCAAAAAGGGAAGGTCCGGTCACCCTCAAGGGAGAATATCATCATCATAAATAACAGCGCGCAAGCGTAAAGCTATATGAGCGTGATTGGTAAGTTTACCGTGAATAACCAATATGAACTGTACAAAAATAATACCTATAATAATAACACATTATATATATAATAACAATAATGATAATACAGTAACTTTACGAGACTAACATGTGAGAGCAGAGAAGGGTACAGTAATGATGACAATGAGAGTGATGATGACGTTTACATACTGCACAGCCAATGACAATGCGAAAAGCGCACACATAATAACTGAAAGGGTGAGGCGAGACAAGGGAAGATGCTGGAAGAATCAAGCTTCAATCAAAAAGACAATCAGACCCCAGGATACAGAACACTATTCTGTAATTAGTCGTCTCCCACCCATCAGCCAATATCATCCAGTGTACTATCTCACGTAGGTGCGACCCTTTGTGTTTTCCAAGACGCAGATATCTACACAGCACATACCGTACCGGTATTGTATTTTATATGGTGCAATACTGCTAGTTACATGTCTAAATTTATGTTTTTTACTATTTTTTACTGTTTTATTATTCTTAGGCTAGGAAATGCTTTTTTTTATCAATAAAATAATGAAAATACTGGAAATTTTAATATATCCAAATATCGTGGATTCCCGCGATATACCCAGAAAATCTGCGATATATAATATCTATGCTTGCCACCAAAACCCATGATGCACTGAATCCGTGGAAGGTGAACCGCTATATAGCGAGGGATTACTGTATAGTATAGTAATATATACAATTATACATGGGTAGATAATGGGTAGGCTTTATCCGTATATGTGAGTGTTATAACTCAATTGTTCGTAAGTAGGGAAGCTTGTGTGTGTGTGTGGTGTGTGTGTGTGTGTGTGTGTGTGTGTGTGATTACCTAATTGTGTTAACGGGAAAGAGCCCAAAGCTCGTATCTTCCCGTCTCCTCATCGGTTCCATTTTATACTTAGTGATACTTATCATACCTCTCCTTAAAACTATGGATTGAGATAGCATTAACTACCTCCTCGCTTAGCCAATTCCAACTATCAACTACTCTTACACTGAAAAAGTATTTCCTTACATCCTGCAAAGAAGTTTTCTTACGAAGCTTCAAACTATGACCTCTAGTTCTAGAGCCAGCCATATCAAAATATCGATCCCTATCCACTCTATCATAACCATGAAGGAATTTAAAGACTGTCACCATATCCCCCCTCACTCTTCTAGCTTCGAGTGATGGTAAGTCTAATTCCCTCAGCCTCTCATCATAACTGAGATTGCGTATTTCTGGCACCAGTTTCGTGGCATGTCTTTGAACTTTTTCAAGCTTAGCTATGTGCTTTTTCAAGTGCGGATTCCAAAAGGGGGCTGCATATTCCAGTTTTGGCCTCACATAGGTTACATAAATATTTCTGAACATTTCCTTGTCCATGTGCCTAAAGGCTACCCTTACATTTGATAAGAATGCATATGCTGCCCTTACTAAGCCATTTATATGTATTTCTGGAGACAAATCTGCCAGTATGTTTACTCCTAGATCTCTCTCATTTTCTGTCTCTTGAAGTTGTACTCCAGCCACTGAGTAGTCAAGCTTGGGCCTTCTTGCACTTGTACCCATTCTCATTACCTTACATTTTGAAGTATTGAATTTCATTAGCCACTTTTCTGACCACTCATGCAGATTATTTAGATCCTCCTGAAGTTCTCTACCATTGTTCTCGTTTTTTACTTTCTTCACAATCTTTGCATCATCTGCAAACGTATTCATGAATGAATTTACAGACTCTGGTAGGTCATTTACATATACAAGGAACAAAAGTGGCCCTAAAACTGAACCCTGTGGAACTCCATTACTAACTCTTCTCCATTCAGACACTGAGTGTCTTACTCTAACCCTATGTTCCCTTCCTTCTAAGTAAGTTTTTATCCATTCCAAAACATTTCCACCTATTCTAGCCATTGATTGCAGCTTCCTAATAAGTCTCCCATGTGGAACAGTGTCAAACGCTTTCTGGAAGTCTAGGAATATGCAATCTGCCCAGCCCTCTCTTTCCTGTAAGATTTGGCTTACCTCATCATAAAATTCTAATAAATTTGTTACTGTTGATCTACCTTCTCTGAAGCCATGTTGCCTCACTGACAAAAAGTTGAAGGATTCCAAGTGAAGAGAGATATGTTTCCTTAGTAGTTTCTCCATAACTTTGCAAACTATGCTGGTCAAGGAAACTGGTCTATAGTTCAGAGCCGTATCCCTCCTTCCCTTTTTGAAGATAGGTATCACATTTGCTTGTTTCCAGCATCTTGGAATCTCCCCCGACTCCAGTGACTCCTTAAATATGATACTTAGTGCCACTGATATTGTGCTTGTGCATTTTTTAAGCACATGAGGGGATATGTCATCAGGACCTGTAGCTTTATGAACATCTAAATCTATCAGCGCTTTGCATACCTCTGTGGCTGTAAGGTTGATGTTCTCTAATACCGGCCCTTGAGCTTCTATCACTGCAATCTGAGGGGGTGGGGTATTTTCTACTGTAAATACTGACTGAAACTCCTTGTTCAATTCTTTGCAGATCTCTTCATCCGTCTCATTTTCTAAGCACATGAGGGGATATGTCATCAGGACCTGTAGCTTTATGAACATCTAAATCCATCAGCGCTTTGCATACCTCTGTGGCTGTAAGGTTGATGTTCTCTAATACCGGCCCTTGAGCTTCTATCACTGCAATCTGAGGGGGTGGGGTATTTTCTACTGTAAATACTGACTGAAACTCCTTGTTCAATTCTTTGCAGATCTCTTCATCCGTCTCATTTTCTAAGCACATGAGGGGATATGTCATCAGGACCTGTAGCTTTATGAACATCTAAATCCATCAGCGCTTTGCATACCTCTGTGGCTGTAAGGTTGATGTTCTCTAATACCGGCCCTTGAGCTTCTATCACTGCAATCTGAGGGGGTGGGATATTTTCTACTGTAAATACTGACTGAAACTCCTTGTTCAATTCTTTGCAGATCTCTTCATCCGTCTCAGTGATGCTTCCATCTGCTCTCTTTAGCCTTAAAACCTGTTCTTTTACCTTCAGTTTTCCTCTGCTAAAGCTGTGGAGAAGCTTGGGATTTTCTTTAGCCTTCCTGGTGATGTCCCTCTCATAGTCTCTCTCTGCCTCTCTCCTTTTACTTAGGTAGTCATTTTTTGCTCTTTTGTAGGTTTGCCAGGCATTTATGTTTTTTCTCCTCCTATACCTTTTCCAGCATTTGTCTCTCCACTCCTTAGCTCTTTTACACCCATTATCGAACCATTTCTCTCTGGCATGAATTACACCTACTTTGGTGACAGGTATGCAGCAATCTACTATCTTCCCATATTTCTCACAAAAGATGTCATACATTTCTTGTACAGATTTGTTGTAAAATAAGGTTCTCCAGTCAATAACTGCAAAAAGCTCATTCATTTTGATGTAATCTCCTTTCGGATAGTTCCTCCTCATGTCCTCAGTGCCTCTACTCTCAGGAAGAATATCTTCAATGATATACTCCATCAACAACACACAGTGGTCACTCTTTCCAATTGGTGGTTCATACTCAATTTTTTCAATATCCAACACATTATCTGTGAACACTAGATCAAGTAGTGATGGCTCATCCCCACCCTTGGCCCTTGTTGGTTCCATTACATGTTGGTGTAGGAAATTCCCTTGTACGCAATCTAGGAATCTTGCCCCGAATGAGTCCTCGCCACTGTGTGGGTCAAGATTTATCCAATCTATCTCTTTATGATTAAAGTCTCCCATAATCAAAATCCTACATTTTTTTTTCCATGCCATGTTAACAACTGAGTTTATGACTTCAATAGTACCTATATGACTTTCCTCATAAACTTCAAGCCTATTTTGGTTCCTTGGTGGGTTGTATACAACAGTTATTATAATGCTCTCTGACCCAGTATTTATGCGAGCAACAAGAAATTCCTTGAACTCACTTTCTATAGCCAAGTTAATTTCTTCAACTTGAATCCTTTCACTTATGAGCAGTGCTATCCCTCCACCAGTCCTCTCAGATCTTTTAACCCTTAGTATTCTGAATCCCTTAGGAAAAACTGTGACACTGTTTATGTCCTCACTCAACTTAGTCTCTGTAATTGCTACTGTATCTGCCTTACTGTTGTGAATCCTATCTTTTAATTCTACTGCCTTACCAGCTAATCCATCAGCATTTGTGTATAACAATCTTAATGAGGCCCCATCCCCTGATCTTGTGTGTGTGATTACCTAATTGTGATTACCTAATTGTGTTTACGGGAAAGAGCCCAAAGCTCGTATCTTCCCGTCTCCTCATCGGTTCCATTTTATACTTAGTGATACTTATCATACCTGTCCTTAAAACTATGGATTGAGATAGCATTAACTACCTCCTCGCTTAGCCAATTCCAATTATCAACTACTCTTACACTGAAAAAGTATTTCCTTACATCCTGCGAAGAAGTTTTCTTACGAAGCTTCAAACTATGACCTCTAGTTCTAGAGCCAGCCATATCAAAATATCGATCCCTATCCACTCTATCATAACCATGAAGGAATTTAAAGACTGTCACCATATCCCCCCTCACTCTTCTAGCTTCGAGTGATGGTAAGTCTAATTCCCTCAGCCTCTCATCATAACTGAGATTGCGTATTTTTGGCACCAGTTTCGTGGCATGTCTTTGAACTTTTTCAAGCTTAGCTATGTGCTTTTTCAAGTGCGGATTCCAAAAGGGGGCTGCATATTCCAGTTTTGGCCTCACATAGGTTACATAAATATTTCTGAACATTTCCTTGTCCATGTGCCTGAAGGCTACCCTTACATTTGATAAGAATGCATATGCTGCCCTTACTATGCCATTTATATGTATTTCTGGAGACAAATCAGCCAGTATGTTTACTCCTAGATCTCTCTCATTTTCTGTCTCTTGAAGTTGTACTCCAGCCACCGAGTAGTCATGCTTGGGCCTTCTTGCACTTGTACCCATTCTCATTACCTTACATTTTGAAGTATTGAATTTCATTAGCCACTTTTCTGACCACTCATGCAGATTATTTAGATCCTTCTGTTCTCTACCATTGTTCTCGTTTTTTACTTTCTTCACAATCTTTGCATCATCTGCAAACATATTCATGAATGAATTTACAGACTCTGGTAGGTCATCTACATATACAAGGAACAAAAGTGGCCCTAAAACTGAACCCTGTGGAACTCCACTACTAACTCTTCTCCATTCAGACACTGAGTGTGTGTGTGTGTGTGTGTGTGTGTGTGTGTGTGTGTGTGTGTGTGTGTGTGTGTGTGTGTGTGTGTGTGATTACCTACTTGTGCTTACGGAAGAGAGCCAAAAGCTCGTATCTTCCCGTCTCCAGATCGGTTCCATTTTGTACTTGGTGATATTTATCATACCTGTCCTTAAAACTATGGATTGAGTTAGCATTAACTACCTCCTTGCTTAGCCAATTCCAATTATCAATTACTCTTACACTAAAAAAGTACTTCCTTACATCCTACAAAGAAGTTTTCTTACGAAGCTTCAAACTATGACCTCTAGTTCTAGAGCCAGCCATATCAAAATATCACTCCCTATCCACTCTATCATAACCATGAAGGAATTTAAAGACTGTCACCATATCCCCCCTCAATCTTCTAGCTTCAAATGATGTTAAGTCTAATTCCCCTCTGCCTCTCATCATAACTGAGATTGCGTATTTCTGGCACCAGTTTCGTGGCATGTCTTTGAACTTTTTCAAGCTTAACTACATGCTTTTTCAAGTGCGGATTTCAAAAGGGGGCTGATATTCAAGTTTTAACCTCACATAGGTTACATAAATATTTCTTAACATTTCCTTGTCCATGTGCCTGAAGGCTACCCTTACATTTGCTAAGAGAGCATAAGCTGCCCTTACTATGCCATTTATATGTATTTCTGGAGACAAATCTGCCAGTATGATTACTCCTAGATCTCTCTTATTTTCTGTCTCTTGAAGTTGTCCTCCTGCCACCGAGTAGTCAAGCTTGGGCCTTCTTGCACTTGTACCCATTCTCATTATCTTACATTTTGAAGTATTGAATTTCATTAGCCACTTTTCTGACCACTCATGCAGACTATTTAGATCTTCCTGAAGTTCTCTACCATTGTTCTTGTTTCTTACTATCTGCACAATCTTTGCATCATCTGCAAACATATTCATGAATGAATTAACAGACTCTGGTAGGTCATTCACATATACAAGGAACAAAAGTGGCCCTAAAACAGAACACTGAGTGTCCTACTATAACCCTCTGTTCCCTTCCTCCTAAGTAAGTTTTAATTCATTTCAAGACATTTCCACCTATTCTAGCCATTCCTTGCAGCTTCTTAATAAGTCTCCCTTGTGGGACAGTGTCAAATGCTTCCTGCAAGTCTAGGAACATGCAATCTGCCCAGCCCTCTGTTTCCTGTAAGATTCGGCTTACCTCATCATAAAATTCTAATAAGTTTGTTACTGTTGATCTACCTTCTCTGAAGCCATGTCGTCTCACTGACAAAAAGTTGAAGGATTCCAAGTGAAGAGAGATATGTTTCCTTAGTAGTTTCTCTATTACTTTGCAAAGTATGCTGGTCAAGGAAACTGGTCTATAGTTTAGAGCCGTATCCCTCCTTCCCTTTTTGAAGACAGTATCACATTTGCTTGATTCCAGCATCTTGGAATCTCCCCTGACTCCAGTGACTTTTTAAATAAGATATTCAGTGCCACTGATATTGAGTTTGTGCATTTTTTAAGTACATAAGGGGATATATCATCAGGACCTGTAGCTTTATGGATATCTAACTCCATCAGCGCTTTGCATACCTCTGTGGCTGAAAGGTTGATGTTCTCTAATACCGACCCATGAGCTTCTATCTCTGCAATCTGAGGGGATGGGGTATTTTCTACTGTAAATACTGACTGAAACTCCTTGTTCAATTCTTTGAAGATCTCTTCATCCATCTCAGTGATGCCTCCATCCGCTCTCTTAAGCCTTAAAACCTGTTCTTTTACCTTCAGCTTTCCCCCGATAAAGCTGTGGAAAAGTTGGGATTTTCTTTAGCCTTCCTGGTGATGTCCCTTTCATAGTCTCTCTCTGCCTCTCTTCATTTACTTAGGAAATAATTTCTTGCTCATCTGTAGGTTTGCCAGGCATTTATGCTTTTTCTCCTCCTAAACATTTTCCAGCATTTGTCTCTCCACTCCTTAGCTCTTTTATATACATTATTGAGCCATTTCTCTCTGGCATGAATTACACTACTTTGGTGACAGGTACGCTGCAATCTACCATCTTCCCATATTTCTCACAAAAGATGTTGTACATTTCTTGTACAGATTTGTTGTAAATAAGGTCCTCCAGTCAATAACTGCAAAAAGCTCATTCATTTTGATGTAATCTCCTTTCGGATAGTTCCTCCTCATGTCCTCAGTGCCTCTACTCTCGGGCAGAACATCTTCAATGATATACTTCATCAACAACACACAGTGGTCGCTCTTTCCTATTGGTGGTTCACACTCAATTTTTTCAATATCCAATGCGTTATCTGTGCATACTAGATCAAGTAGTGATGGCTCATCCCCAGCCCTGGCCCTTGTTGGTTCCAGTACATGTTGGTATAGGAAATTCCCTTGTATGCAATCTAGGAATCTTGCCCCAAATGAGTCCTCACCACTGTGTGGGTCAAGATTTATCTCCCGTGCCATATTAACAACTGAGTTTATGACTTCAATAGTACATATATGACTTTCCTCATAAACTTCTAGCCTATGTTGGTTCCTTGGTGGGTTATATACAACGGTTATTATAATGTTCTCTGACCAAGTATTTATGCGGGCAACAAGTTTATTTCTTCAACCTGAATCCTTTCACTTATGAGCAGTGCTATTCCTCCACCAGTCCTCTCAGATCTTTCAACCTTTAATATTCTGAAGCCCTTAGGAAAAACTGTGACACTATTTATGTCCTCACTCAACTTAAGTCTCTGTAACTGCTACAATATCAGCCTTACTGTTGTGAATCCTATCTTTTAATTCTACTGCCTTACCAGCTAATCCACCAGCATTTGTGTATAACAATCTTAATGAGGCCCCATCCCCTGATCTTCTGTCATTATCTTCTTTATCTCCCCTTTGTCTGGAAGAACTCGAAAATGAAATTTTTTCATCTCTTTTTCATTTCTTTCCTCACTTGACCTTCTAGCCTCTTGCAACAAGTTTTTGATCCTTTCCATCTCTTATTGTGTTCTGAATCATCTAATGAATACTTATTTGAATTCTTGAAGGTCTTTTAAATTTTTTTTTCCTCATCAATATTTTTCTACATGTTTCCCCTCTCTCAAGGGTTACTTTAATCAGTGGATTTGCCCTTTCCATCACAACATCTTTAATTTTTTCAGTTACTGTCTCTTTATAGTCAACTGCTTGTAAGTTTTCCAGTGCCACCACATTCACAGACTCTTTTACTGCCACATTCCCCTTAAGTGCATCAGCAAAGGAGGTTCCCATGGCTTCATGTTCCGTATTCAGCTCCTGAAACTCTTTTCTAAACTGTTTGTTTTCCTTAATCTGGACATTCCAAGCTGCAATCTCGTCTCTCTCAGAAAAGAGCAGTGAACTAACATTTAATTCATTTAGGTTGTCATTCAGCTGTTTGTTGTTATCTTCTTAGTTAGAAATTCTGGTTTCTAGTTCACTCTTTTCCCCTTCCAGATCATTATTCATTTTTCTAGTTCTTTTCTCTTCTGCCCTTGTGCTTTATTTGCTTCCTCCAAGTATCTTATTTCCTCTCTGAGTGTTTCATTCTCTTTCATTTCTCTATCCATACTCAGAATTTTATAATCAAGGTGTATAACCATTGTCTCTAATTCCTTGATTTTCTGTTTAAATCTCCTAATAGCTACTCCTCCTGCTGCTGCTACATCCCATGGAGATCCTCTATCATCCCTCCCCGACCAATGGATAGGGGGGGCTTGGGACAGAGATGGCCTCATTTTCATGTTTTCCCTTTCACAGAATATAGATGTGATGGCTTCACCTCTGGCAACTCTTCTAAACTTCCTTCAAGGCAGGACAGGAGAGCTTCTTCTCTTTCCCCTTTCAAAAGTGTTCTCAATCTTTTCCTTTAATATTTTGGACAGTCTCGTTAACAACAAATATAATTTTTTCATTCACAATACTCTGCAGAATCTCTTACTTAAGGAAATTTTGTTGTGTATGTGTGTGTGTATACACTCAGTTTGCTTTTTGCGCGTTTAAAATACTCAAAATTGGAAAAACGCCTGCCTCAGGAAATTAAATTTTTTTCTTATTTTAGTAAATAATACCCCGCCTCGGAGGCACTTTTCCGTCATGCTGCCATGTGCTTCAGTGTCTCTTTACCCAGCATACTGCATGGATTTATCGCTTGTTCTAACTGTGTTTGTGTTAAGGTTTATATATCGTCAGGGAAAAAGCATGCGAGAGCGCATCAGCTGATATGGAGGCAGCAAAACGTTTGTAGGCAGAGGTTCATTCTCCCACATCCTCCTCCTCTTCTACCGTTAATGCAGTCGGATACTATGGAGAGAATGGAAAAAATGCTAAGTACGTGGATGAGCATTAAGAGCAAACAGCAAACAAACTTGCCATATTATATTGTCAGGGAAAAAGCGTGCAAGAGTGTATCAGTTGATACGGAGGTGGCAAAACGTTTGCAGATAGAGGTTCGTTCCCCTGCACCCTCCTCATCTTCTACCGCTTAATGCGATCAGATATTATGGAGCAAATGGAAAAAATGCTAAGTGCGTGGATGAGCATTAAGAACAAACAGCAAACAAACTTGCCATATAATATCGTCAGGGAAAAAGCGTGCGAGAGTGCATCAGCTGATACGGAGGCGGCAAAAGGTTTGCAGATAGAGGTTCGTTCTCCCGCATCTTCCTCCTCTTCTTCCACTTAATGCGATCAGATGTTATAGAGAGAATGGAAAAAATGCATTAAGAACACACAGCTAACAATCTTGCCATATAATATCGTCAGGGAAAAAGCGTGCAAGAGCAAAAACGCTTGCAGATAGAGGTTCGTTCTCCCGCATCCTCCTCCTCTTCTACCGATTAAGTTACGTGTTCACCTCCACCATGCAAGTCCCAGTGTAGGCCTGTTGCCCACCGCATAATAGAGTATGCTAATTTTCTTGCTGTACAGTAAATCTGAAAATCTTTTCAATAAAAATAGCTACAGTACAGGTCTTTCTGCTCTGTTATGTACTTGTAAAATATGTTTTACTTATCTTATATCTTTGGCATAGTGTATCTATGTACGGTTATGAAACGTATCTATGCCTATTATCATTGTTTCTTATGAAAAATGACTCATTACATTACGCGATTTTCATATTACATATCACATATCAGAGACCTATCTTCGCGTTATTCCAAGAACTGGGTGTATATATATACACCCAAAATATATATATAATTTTTTTTTTATGAGTGTGACACTGGGAGAGGCAGAATCTGCCCTCATCAATAATGGCCCTGGCACGAGAAAACACCAAGACGATAGAAAAGAAAAAGGTTAAGGACAAGGCAGAGATGAGGTAATGTCACACAAAGGGAAATGACAGACAGAAAAACAGACAAAGTACAGAGGAACCAATGATATGGAGGACTAGCCCTTAAGATGATGATAGATCTGCTTTTTGAAGGATGATAGGTCATAAGAATTAGAAAGACAGAAGGAGGAAGAGAGTTCCAGAGTCTAGCGGTAGACAGGAAGAAGCAGTTGCTGCATTGACCAATCCGCGATCTACAAATCTCCACACAGTACCTGTGAGATGAGGCCACTTGGCACGCGTTATGCGGCCTCAGCAGTGAGGGAGGGATGGAACTCGCCAACTCATCATATAATATACATAATACCCTGTATATATAATATATATGTATATATAGTGCCCTGTGGTGGCGGGCACAACGTCAAAGAATATCCCCAACGTATTCCCTGCGTGTCGTAAGAGGCGACTAAAAGTGGAAGGGGCGAGGGGACTGGGAATTCCCCCTTGTATTAACCTCCTGCGAGACTTCAAAGAAGAAGGGGAGTAGAGGGGAGAGTGACTTCTCCCCAAACTTTAGTTTTGGGGTGTCTAAATGTGCATGGTTGTAGTACGACAGAGAGCAAAAGATGTGAGATTGGATATACTGTACTGTATGTTTGGTAGGAGGAGGATGGATGTACTGGCATTGTGTGAGATGAAGATGAAAGGAAAAGGAGAAGTGGCATTTGGTGAGGTGACAGGTAGGGTGTCTGGGGTTGAAAGGGGGTGAGCGAGAGAAGGTGTGGCATTATTGCTGAGTGAATGGATGGTAAATAAGGTAGTGGAATGGAAGGAAATGTCATCTGGGCTGATGTGGGTGAGGGTTAGGATGGGTAGGGAATGTTGGGCTTTTGTTAGTGAGCATCGGCCAGGATGTGAGAGAAGTGAGGAAGAGCGGGATGAATTTTGGAATGAGTTAACTAGGTGTGTGGATGGTCTGAGTAGAAGGAACTATGAAGTTGTGTTGGGTGACTTGAATGCCAGAGTGGGTGATGGAGAGGTAGAAGGTGTTGTAGGAAAGTATGGGGTACCAGGTGGGAATGAAAGTGGCGAGAGACTGATAAGTGTGTGGAGCAAGAGTTGGTGATAGGTAATAGTTTTTTCAAGAAGAAATTAATAAATAAGTATACAAGGATGAGAGTGGCAAATGGAAGAGTGAAAGAAAGAGGACTGATAGATTATGTGTTGGTAGCAAATAGAATGATTGGCAGAGTGACAGATGTGCATGCATTTAGGGGTGTGGCTGTTGGGATGTCTGATACTTTTATGGTTGAAGCAAAAGTGGTAAAAGCAAAAGAGTGGGGAAATAAAGTGGGGGGATGTAGAAGAGACAGGAGTATCAGGACAGGTTGAAAGTGGCACATGACAGGGTGAAAGAAAGAGGAGTTGGGGAGTTAGAGGAGGAATGGGGGTTGATGAAAGAAGGTTTTGTGGGACATGCAGGTGATGTGTGTGGAACGAGGTTTGTTGGAGGGTAAATGAGGAGGGGCAGCGAGTGGTGGAATGAAGGGGTGAAAATGAAGGTGGAAGAGAAAAAGAGGGTTTTGGGGGAACTATGGGGAATCCTTTGTCGTCGCCTTTGATATCTCTAAGGCTTTTGACAGAGTCTGGCACAAGGCTCTCTTGGCCAAACTCCCTGCCTAACGAAATTTACCCTTTTAATTCTATCAACATATTAGTAATCCATATAGCCTCTAACTTGTCTTGGAGGAATCACATAATCCAAATTTCTAAATCTTCATCCCAAAAATTGGGGGTTTTGTTTTGGATCCGTCATTACTTTTCCTCTTTACAGCTATTGAAAATTTATAAAGGTCTTATCTGTCCCTGCTTAGAATACTGCTCACACATCTGGGGTGCTTCTTCTTATACTTATCTCCTTGATAGGGCTGAATTTAAGGCAGTCAGACTCATTAATGATCCTTCTCTTACTTGTAATCTGGTTTCTATCTCTCTTTGCCATAAGGTATCTTCCCTTTCTCTTTTCTGTCGCTACTACTTCCATCGTTGCTCTGATGAGTTGGCGAGTTGCATCCCTCCCCACTGCCAAGGGCGCGTAATACTCGCCAAGCGGCCTCATCTCATGGGTACTGTGCGGAGATTTGTAGCTCGCGGATTGGTGACTGCTTCTTCCCATCTACCTTCAGACTCTGGAACTCTCTTCCTCCTTCTGTCCTTCCTAATTCTTATGACCTATCATCATTAAAAAAGCAGATCTATCGTCATCTCAGGGCCTAGTCCTCCGTATCTCTGGGTCCTCTGTACTTTGACTGTTTTTTCTGTCTGTCGTTTTCCTTTCTGTGATGCCTCATCTCAGCCTTGTCCTTAACCTTTTTCTTTTCCTTTGTCTTGGTGTTTTCTTGTGCCCTGGCCTTTATTGATTAGGGCAGATTTTGCCTGTCCTGGTGTCACACTCATAAAAAAAAAAAATATATATATATATATACATATATATATATATATACATATATATATATATATATATATATATATATATATATATATATATATATATATATATATATATATATATATATATATATATATATATATATATATATATATATATATATATATATATATATATATATATATATATATATATATATATATATATATATATATA
>JAXCGZ010001129.1:5000-22500 GCA_037179515.1 Halocaridina rubra
ATATGAAGATGATATTGTTTATAAGAACTATTATGTCAAAGTATATTTAAAAGAATTGTTGCAATATTATTCACTCTGACCATGCTATTACATAATCCATGTCTCAGACTTTATCCTCATTAATTAGTAAGATTCTTTAAAACTTACTTTATGACTTATGCAACTCTGTTTAGTAGATAGATAGATATATAGATAGATATATAGATATATAGATAGATAGATAGATAGATAGATAGATAGATAGATGATGATGAGAGAGAGAGAGAGAGAGAGAGAGAGAGAGAGAGAGAGAGAGAGAGAGAGAGAGAGAGAGAGAAAGAGAGAGAGAGAGAGAGAGAGGAGAGAGAGAGAGAGAGAGAGAGAGAGAGAGAGAGAGAGAGATGAAATACTTGTTAAGTAATGTTTTTATTCCTGTTAATCTTTTAAATTTCATATTTGATAGTTTAGGAATTTGGGTTTTAGTTTGGTAAAATTATGCCTGTCATTGACACAAACACATTTTATCTTTGTAATGAATTGTTAAGAAGAAAACGGATATTTAAAAAAAAAGAGGAAATGATTCTTTTAATAGAATATGTAAATCATATTTGAGAAGAGAAGAAAGAAAAAATAGAAAGAAAACATATTGAATATGAAGACAGACACATTGTTCTTATGAATGTTGTAGTTTATGATGATCCTCAAATCCCCACCACCAACACCACCCTCCTCTTCCTCCTCCTCTCTTCTGCTACTGCTGCTGCTTATTTTCTTTTCTTTTTGTTGTTGTTTTAATAATAATAATAATAATAATAATAATAATAATAATAATAATAATAATAATAATAATAATAATAATAATAATAATAATAATAATAATATTATTATAAAAAAAAAGAAGAAGAAGAGGAAGAAGAAGAAGAAGAATGATAATAATACTAGTAATAATAATAGTTGCAATAATAATGGTAAAGACTTCGAAAGGATGAGATTTGGCTGGTCTCATATATTATTTCGGCAGCAGGGGAAGGAAAGCGAGAGCCGCAAATCAGCTGCAGAAAATGAACGAAATAATAATTGGCAAAAGGCGAAGAGAAAATAAATATATATGAGAGGGAATCTCTTTGCGATAACAAAATGAAGGAAAGTGGGAATAGACAGAATTATAAATTTACAAAATTGTTAGGTTTAAATGCGTCTCAGATCAGAGCACAATGGACTGCCATTTTAGAGGAATATATCGTTTTTATAATTATTTTTAACGGAAGGGTGTAAGATGCTCCAGAGTAATTACCTTGAGAAATGAACCCATGAAGATAGTATCTCTTGCAAGATATGATGAGATGAGAAAATTTCTCTCTCTCTTTCTCTCGTTATCTCTGCATAATGACATCTAATATAATGAGACTTAATACAGAAAAAGAATATGTAGATTGTCCTCAATATATACCACTGTTTTATTTTCTTTGTAATTTTCTTTTAGGCTTCATTATCATTAAAAAAAAACAATCTCCCTTTGCTCAATATGTGATCAGAAATTCATCAATACTCATAAAAAGAGAGAACTTGCAGAATAAACCCTTATATATATATATATATATATATATATATATATATATATATATATATATATATATATATATATATATATAGATATGATTAGGTATATATACGTCACGATACTCCCTATATAATCTACTAAGTGCTAGGACGGTATGTCCATTCTTACGAATGGTACTTCGTTCAGCCAGGATGCAAGCCCCAACCCCCCACTGTGCATGCCCTTACCCACCGCAGTTCCGTGACGGGGCAGCGAACCGCTTCGACTCTGCCGTCTTCGGAGTCGCGGACGCGACCATTTCGACCACGTGAATGCGAAGCCAGCGCGTATACCACTGTACTAGATATATATATATATATATATATATATATATATATATATATATATATATATATATATATATATATATATATATATGAATAATTTTCACCCCGACCGAGACTTGAACCTAGGACACATAAATACGTGTGTGTGTATTTATAAGCGCGCACGCTTGAGCGAAAGATGCTAGTGGCTGATCTAATATTCTGTGTCATTCCTTCAAAATGAATATTATATATGAAATTAGATGCCCCATCTGGGCATCTACAATGAAGTTCCTTCATTTGCATGAACTATCTTTGTTTTCCTAAAGGTAAGGAATTCCATCTTAGTTCTGAACGACTAGTAGTGGCATTGAAGATAGTAAAATTTGGTATTTAATAGGTTTATTTGGCGTGGATAAAACTGAAGAGATTAGTGAAGTTTTGGTCAGTCGGAAGTACTTTGCAGTACCAAACGACAGTGTATTTCTCAAACGTTTTCCTATAGTGAAGTGATAAGACTGCTTCAGAATCGGCAGTCTTAATTTGGTGTTAAAAGCTTAATTTTTTTTTTCGCATTATGTTAAGTAAATATATATACAACTTTCTTCAAGACCAAGAGCTTGCAACTATGCTCTTGGTGTCATACTTATTCCAATCATACTAGACACCTGTTATGATACTAAAGCAGTTCCTATCATTAAAGCTACTTCTTACGTTACCGAGCTTACTGTTATGTAGGCATAAATAGTTCGTGTAATATAAAGCCACCTCCCCTTCTTATATCAGAGAAAGATTGTACTGACATTTTCTATGGAACAAATAATGAGGGTTACACCAATTTTATACTTCTGTAGTATTCTTTAGGGAGTTGCAGCTGTTACAAACGATTTAGCATTTTGTGATCTCTTGGATGGTTTTCTGTTTTCCTCGAAAAATGTACTGATACATTATACTGATAAAACTAGCAATTTTCTCTTTCCGAAGCCTTTCATTATTTAGGAAAGTTTAAAAGAACGTGAAATACCCCAAGAGCTTCACAAAGCATATAGAAGCTATAAGCTATAGTTTGAAGAAGAGAAACGAGCTGTTACTCGCTTGAGAGCGTGATTATGGCATAGTCCCTGTCAACTTACAGAGCTCTTATAGTTAGCAAATTATTCGTGGGGTCATATTTTGAATTTCTTCTATCGCGAGTTCTAGCTCTTAAGAAATTGATATGAAAATTTCCTTTGATAATGTGCACTCTTTGAACTAATACAAAAACTGAATTTTAATGCTATGCTTCAATCGTTTATGAGATATATATTCTATGAAATGGCTTTTTTTCACTCGTAAAAATAAATTTTTACCTATAGTGCACTCACTTTTCGTCCGTGCAGTTAATGTTTTATTGAGAATATTATATTTAATAAAAAAAAACATTCTCTTTACTCTACGTGTAGTCACCGTGGCTCAATCGGTAGCGTCCGCGACTCTGAGGCGTCAGGTCGAAGGTTCGCGCCCCGTCACGGTCTGAGGTTAGCAAGGGCATGCACTCAGGGTAACGATTACATCTGCCAAAACAAGTCCTTCGCAAGAAGGCAACCGTCCTAGCCTTTGGTAGAAAAGGGAGTCCGTGACGTAAAACCGGAATAGCATTCTCTTTACGTACGTTCCTCTGTTTGACAAGTAGAAAACCTCTGCGTTGTAGACATAGAACAGACTCATATCGCAAGAAAATTTATCGAAAAGGCTATTTCCTCTTTAAAATTGGTCTTCCTGAAGTGTTCCCATGTCTGTAAAAACAAACAAACAAACACATATGCGCACACACATACAAAGAGGCCTTTGCATTTATCTTCAAAGGCCAGAAGGTAAATAGACCCATTTCACCACATGCCGAGATGAATGTAAATATAATAATATATAATTCCAATAAGTAGCATATTCTAGATTTCTTATCTGATAAATCTTATAATGGTTTTCGTGATGTGCATAAAGAGTATGATTATTAAATGTTTAGGCTCCACTTACAAATTAATTTAATTTGTCCGTTTTTCGGATGGCAAGGAGAAATATTGAACCTATATATTTGGTTAGTGTTTTTAGGCCACTTTCATGCGAAAAAAAGTTTTGACAATCCCTTGATAGCGATTGGAAGAAAATATAATAATTTGCTTTTTATATCGGTAAGTCTGTCCTTATGCTTTCTTTTTCTTCGTATTTAATTTATTATTATTATTATTATCATTATTTATTATTATTATTATTATTATTATTATTATTATTATTATTATTATTATTATTATTATTATTATTATTATTATTATTATTATTATTATTATTAATTCGGGATTTCAGTTTGGGAACTGGAGTTCACAGCTTAGTGACTTGGCCACAGATGTTTTAATGCAGATTACCAAAGTTTCAAACTTAAGGAGGGGACCAGAGTACCTTTCATATAGAAGTTTCACCCCTCTGACTACCTTAATAATGAAAAGTAACGAGGTTATTGAATGGCGCATTAGAGAGCATTCTCGAAATTTTATGTGACGATTTGTATACCGTATACCTTTTTTTTTAGGCCTTTAATCCGTATCGTAGGCCTCTGTCCATTAACATTCATCTTTATCATTGCTGTTTTTTTTTATCAATCTCTCCCTGTCATCTGGAATAAAAAGCTAATGATTCATAAAACTAGTAATCGAGACCACCTTTAATCAATGAATACCTTTTTGAAATGTTAGTTCCCAGCATTTATCACTATGTGATAGAATAAGCTAAATAATTCCAATCTTTCGCTTGTCTAGGATTTTCCGGAACCTATATTTTCATTCATACATAAACTCCATTCCGGAGGACGGATTTTAAGTTGTCTTAGAAATTTTTCCAGGCTACTTATCTTTTTAGATCGACTTCCATCTCAAAAGAACCGATTTGTTGATTTAAATATAACTATACATAATGAAAAAATTATTTATTTACGTGGATGTATAGCCACATAACTGACCAATATGAGAGATTGATATTTACTTGGTGAGTCTCCTGGATGAGAGCTACTTATCATAAGAGAGAAAGTAAGAACCGACGCTTCAGAATCTTACCTAAACTCCTGAAGGCTCCATTGAAAGTTATAGCTGTCATATATATATATATATATATATATATATATATATATATATATATATATATATATATATATATATATATATATATATATATATATATATATATTATATATTTAGCTTCAAGCACTTAGCGATACAAAATATTCATTTTTTTTTGGGGGGGGAACCTCAAATTATGCTAATGTAATTCCGCCAGAGAATCTTACTCCGAAGAGGGATTTAAGATTTTTTTTTTCTTTTTTTATAAAGGCTTACAAAATTGGCTTAGTTTAAAACTCTTGCACACCCGTTCTACCTTTGTCCATATATTCTTCCAAAATTATATCAGCATTCCGGAAAATGCATTGTACTACTGAACTTCAGCAATATTACATGGACTTTCGCTATTTCGCTTTATCTTGTATGCAAAGAGGAGGAATTATATAAGAGATTTTTGTATCCTCTCGATGTGACGATGGCAAATTATTTATAACTTTTTCAGAAGAGGACGAGGATTAACAGATAAACTTATATTGTAAACAGGAATAGGGTAGTGCATGTGGGATATATTTGTGTGTGTGTGCGTCCTGAGTGCGACAATAGTAAATTATGTGCCTAGCATTCAGAATGACCCAAGTTCCAATATCGTTTGTAACTTCCTTATTGCATTCATAAGTACATTGCTCATTTTGCTTTGAAAAACTTAGCTTCTCGTTTGATTACATCTACTTGGCAGTTGAAAATGTGTTAAATTTTATGATTAGCATCGACGTTTTTTTCCTAATATTTTTTGTCGGCTGAATCTATAGCTGTTGCTATATATTTTTTTTTTTATTATATAGCAGCTCATTTCAATAAATTCTGTTGTTTATAGCATGAAGAATAATATTACATAGTAAAAATGCAGGTGATACGATCCTCATGTGTTTTTTAAAGACCGTTGTGGACTATGGCCCGATTTCTTAAACGTGCAAACCTAGGATACCATATTGTTAGTTAGCTAGACACACACAAATGGATTTCATAAACGCATCTGACGCGGTTCTGTGTATGGCTAGGATCCCGTACAGGATCCTAGCCATACACAGAACCGCGTCAGATGCGTTTATGAAATCCATTTGTGTGTGTCTAGCTAACTAACAATATGGCATCCTAGGTTTACACTGTTTAAGAAATCGGGCCTATATCAGTGAAAATTCTTTTCGTTATTTCTCATCGTGAAGCAGAGATGATGACACATAACTGCGGTGTGGCATTATTATTGCATCGTCTTATGAAGCGCTTCTGTTTAGATATCACCTTTTCCTTATTATTTTTGCACCCTCGGTATACAAATATGGCTAAACAAACTCAGAAATATAGAGTATGATGTCGATTCCCTTCATATTTTACATTTATCTTATTGACACAATTTTGAAAATTGATAGGTTTAACATTATTTTAACTAATAAAAATATATTTTTTTTAGTATACTCTTCATGTTAAGAAATTGAAAACAAATTTGTTGCAGACCGAGTGAATTGTAGAGTCACCTGTTATTTCTCTTGACTATTTAGAAGAGAGACGTAAAATTGTAAGAAATTTTTATAGTATTTGAGTTAATGATGACAAAGTAGGAACCTAAACACGTAAATAAAGAAGTCATCCATCGCATTATTGTGGTCCAATCACATATATCCTCCTTAGGCAGTCACATTGCTACCAAGCTAGAACGACTTAGAAAATACTCATCTTTGATTTATCACTCCACATCTCTGGAAGGTAGCTAGAAAAATACATTTCTCTACTTAGCCTGGAAGGCATGGGAAAAAAAAGGGTTGTGGATGTATAAGGAAGTTGTTAGGAGAATACATTTTGGACTTGGTCGGAAAGTGTGCCTTGCACATATAAGAGTACAATATTGCATGCCATCTTAAGGTGTGGAAATGTAGGGGTTGTGGAACGTGCAAAGAGTTTAATACTCGTCAAGGCACAGAGGGAAATTATCTCTTTCTTTCCCCATGTTAACCCTTTCATCACTTTCATTTCCATCCTTAATTACATTTTCCTGATGACTTGAGATAGAGAAGGTAATTCTGGTAAGATATGCAGTCTGCCCTGTTTTTTTTTTTTTTTTTTTTTTTGTATCTTTTTAGTTGTATGAAAACTAATACATGCGAAACATTATATTGTTGGAAAAAGAGTCGAATATAGTAAATGAAAGCATTTAATTTTTATAGTTGATCTAACTCTCTTGGTAATAGATAAATATGTATTAGAGTCAAAGTCAAAGTCAAAGTCAAAAACTTTATTCCATCTAAACTGGCTATTACATGATAATTAATCTAATTACAAATTACAATGTAAAATGTCAAAATAAAACAAATGAAATTTGCAAAGCACAAAATCAAAATATTTACACATTAAAATAAGCATACGTACACTTCGTCTACCCAATGGGAGGATAATAATGAGACTAAAATCACTTATTAAGTAGGTGATTTAAAAGATGAGATTTAAGTGAGGGTAATGTTTGGCAGCTTCTTAAGTTTGCGGGTAAAGAGTTCCAAAGTCTCGGGCCCATTACATTTAAGGCTCTTGCCCCAATATCAGTGGAAGTTCTGGGCACGTAAAAAGAATTCTGATATCTGGTGTTGACGTTATTGATACGCACTTGATTAACTGTTGGCAATGAGAAGAGCCATTCCGGTAATATTCCATGATTTATTTTAAAAACTAAAAGACAGATATTATATGTGAACTTCATGTCCATCCTTAGCCAACCCAATCTCTCAAAGAGGGGAGTCACGTGATCATATTTATGCACCCCCCCTATGGCAACTCTTGCAGCAAAATTCTGGAGCCTTTTCACTCGTAACATCTGGGTCTTAGTCGTGGAACCCCAAACACTCAGACAGTAGTTGAGAATACTTAAAATCAATGTTTGTACTACAATTACCCTACAATCAGGCTCGAATCTTTCATAGACTCTGTTCAAGTAAATAAGGGTCCCGTTCACTTTTTTATGTAGTTCATCGATATGAAAATTAAATGTCATGGTACTGTCCATAATAACTCCTAGATTTTTAATCTTATTAGATGGGAAGAGTGAAACATTGTTGAAATTTATACTGATGTTCTCAGGAATGCGGGACAGGTATTGATTTGATCCAAAAATAACGAATTTAGTTTTATTTTCGTTCAGTAAAAGACCATTACTGTTAAAATAACTTTTGGCACAGTTTAATATATCTTCAGCCCTTTTTAAGATTTCAGGAATTCTATCAATGTCACCAGTAAGCATAATCTGGGTGTCATCAGCATACATAACAAGTAGGCAATCTCTTATAAATTGAGGTAAATCATTAACATATATTAGGAAAAGCAGAGGACCCAAAATTGAACCCTGAGGAACGCCAAAACTGATATCTAAAGAAGAAGAGAGAGTCGAGCCCATTCGAACTGATTGAATTCGATCTTTCAGATAATTTTCGAACCAAAATGAGTCAACATGAACTTTGGAAAGTTTTCTCATTAGAATTTGATGGTGTACACTGTCAAATGCTTTAGACAAATCTAACAATAATGTATTCTTTACTTGTTTATGTTAGGAACCAATAATTTTTGAGTCTCGTTAAAAAAAAAAATAGAAAAAAAAATTCCGGCCTCTGATTTTGGATACTGTTTTTTTTTATGTTTTCCCTTTGTCAGATTTTATTAATAATTTGTTAGCAAAACATGAACAGACCAAGCTTATTTCAACATCAATTCCAATTTGAATGCCCCGTGCTAAACAAGATATCTTGTTTAAGGCTACTTATTTTGTCTTCAGAATCCATATATATATATATATATATATATATATATATATATATATATATATATATATATATATATATATATATATATATATATATATATATATATATATATATATATATATATATTTTTTTTTTTTTTTTTTTTTTTTTTTTTTTTCTTTTCCCTCAACGCTTACTTCCAAATATTTTAAATGGTAATAACTTGAGCTCCAACAGATTAAGATATTCCATCTTACATAGGTTTTTCGCATTTATTTACAAGGTCAGTCCTTTTTACCCTATTCTAATCCCCAGCTGCCTTCCTTTTCCTGTTTTGTTTATACGAATATAGCTCATAATTAAAGGTTAGAAATTATATTATGAATTTAGCTCTTCAAGTAAAAGAGCAACACACCTTTCTCTCTTTATTATATCGTACTATAAATTAATGTTAATAGCATCTAGCTTAAAAAGTAATTCTCTTATTCATGGGCCTTATTATCGGGTATATTACAGCCTTATCACGAGATGCAATGCATGGAGCTTCAATAATATTTGTAAATAACATAGATTTATATTACCTCGTTGCAGGATATTAGCTCGGATTAAGTTTATGATGTATGATTATTAGTGTTTAAAAGCGCCTTCAAATACAGGATATAAACGAAAAACATGAATGATTTGTATAAAAAACAATACTTATAGGGAACTGAATTTGAAGTAATATATTTCGTTACAATGACGCACTTCAGACTTTGATTTCTTGATACTTCATAATATTTATCTGGAAATCAGGCTTCGTGGCTAAAATGGGGGAATATCGATTATCTTCATTATTTCAGGTATAAAAAGTCTAGATCTCATAGTTTCAATATTTAGACTGTAACCCTTGTTTAAAACTATCCATTAGCTGCAAAACACGGACTAGCATGAAACATCGCCAACTGTACATCGATCCTCTCCTCTCCTCATTCCATTAGCCAGTATGCTGCTCGTTTCCATACTGATTACACTCACATGCATCCATACTTTTGATTATTCTTCCTTATCTTTTATCAGAGTTAACGGAATTATGAGTTCATAGATCTATCGTCATCTCAGAGCCTAGTCCTCCATATCTCTGGGACCTCTGTGCTTTGACTGTTTTTTTCTGTCTGTCGTTTTTCTTTGTGTGACATTGCCTCATCTCTGCCTTGTCCTTAACCTTTTTCTTTTCTTTCGTCTTGGTATTTTCTTGTGCCCGGGCCTTTATTGATGAGGGCAGCTTCTGCCTGTCCCGGTGTCACACTTATAAAAAAGAATAAAAAAAATGCACTATAGCTTATGTGCAATCCCACACACAACATTTTAATAAATTTGTTTCATAGACTTGTAGTTAGGAATAAATTTATTTTATTTTGAAATTTAATATTAGTGTATCTTTCAATTCATATCAAAGCTATCAGAATTAAAATGCTAGTTTGAATATTTTTGTACAATTTACTGAAATATATGTTTAAAATTTCACACAGGTAGGCTGGAAGTAATGCTTTTAAATAATTTTCACCCAGTAGAATTTAATAGTAAGAAATGTCTTATTGTAATATTTAATTAGTATCAGTACAAATAAAATTAAAATGGATATTCAAATAATTCCGTAGAATGTACAGTAATACACGTGATATATATCTCACCAGATCATTTAAGAATCAAAGTATATATTTAGTATTCTGCGCGCGCGCGCGCACACACACACACACACACACACACACACACACACACACACACACACACACACACACACACACACACACACACACACACACACACACACACACACAGATATATATATATATATATATATATATATATATATATATATATATATATATATATATATATATAATTTAATGTTAAGATATATCCTATTCTATATGCTAATGTGTTTAGAATGACAGAATTACGAAATTTATTTAAATCATTGAACACGAACATATTTATCATGTAGAAGGTTGGCACATGGCACAGCCGTCCGTTGTGATACTACAGCTGAAGGTCTTGAACTTGTATAGTACTGACCAGGTCAAATTTGATGATAAGTTTTTTTCTATGCCTACATCTACACAGAGTATTCCTTCATATTCGTTACACATCTCTTATTATCCCCTCACATTTGTAGAGTCACAGCACTCCATCTCCATTTCTTTTTGCCCGATGAGGGCAATTTCTTTTGCCCCTCCTGGTGTCACACTCATAAAAAAAATATAGACTCCCAACATATATCATAGGCTCGGATGTAGAGAGTTTGACTGTACTTTAATTCGTAAGAGAATTAGCAGACGAGAAAACATTATAACAGCTGACAAAAAATACGTTTAATATCATTTACTTGCATTTATGTACAGTAATTACATATTTTAATGGACTACTTGAACTATCACTAATAATATTCGGTGATGCTGACCGGAATTTAACTCAATAAGATACTGCAAGAGCGAGAATGGGAAAAGTACTGTATTCATTACACATCTCCTATTATCCCTTCACATCTGACAAGTCATTACACTCTTGATCTCTGTTTCTCTTTGCTTAATGTTTTCTTCGTGCCCAGGCTCGATGAGGGCTGTTTTATTATATTATATTTGTTTGGCCCGTCCTGGTGTCACAATCATTAAAAAAAAAAAAAATCCCAAATACCAGATTCATTTACTTTTCTTCCTTTCCTTACGTTAATTTTATTCTATCCGATGACTTCTGTACTTGGTTCTTTTGCCTGTTCGCGTAGTTAAGATTTTACCGCACCTCCGGCTCTCTTAATTTATGGACCCTATTCACTCCCAAGAAATTATAAGACAGTTTAATGTTTCTTCTCACGTGTGTACTTAATGGCTAAAGTTTAGTCTTCAATTCCTTTCACCTTTTTTTTAATTTATTCTTCTTCATTGTTTTCTATGTGCAATGACCACCGTGGCCGGGTGGTAGAACACACGACTTTGATTTGTCAGGTCGTCGGTTCGAAATACGCCGCGGTCTGAGATTAGAATGGTCATTTACTCAGGGTTATGGTCACACACTGCCTAAACCAAAGTCTTTTGAAAGGCTGCACTGTCGTAGCCCTTATTAAGAAAACAAATCAACAGTTTTCTTTGTTAAATACCCTAAACGGGTTTTGGTGACTCTCGACTACCCTAACATAAGTGACTCATTCATACTATCGTCACTTGACATGTTCTCCCGCTGCACTTTCGGCCGCAGACTACATCCATTAGGCAGTTGGCTAAACTGATTCTTTGTTCCAGTGCAATAAAAGAATAAATAAAATCAGGAATCTCTGGAAGTGAAAGGGTTGAAGTAAAGGAATTGTATGGAGAAAAGCTTTTAAGCACTTTCATATCTTAGGGTATAAACGCACTGTACCATTTCCCCAAACGCCACTCCTCAACCCTATCTCCTGTAGCTTTGCAGAGGGGTCCTTCCATGAATTCATATTATTTTGAAAACCTGCTTGATAGTGTCTGCATATATGAATACGCAGTCATAAAATTTTTCTATTTGCCCATTCATCTTTATCACACGAACTCATATAAAACCTTTATCTCTTTTTTTTTTATGATGACACGAGGACGGGCCAAAAAAAAAAATAAAATAAAACAGCCCTCATCGGACCTGGGGACGAAGAATACATAAAAGTAAAGGGAAACAGAGATGGAGAGTGTAATGACCTGTCAGATGTGAAGGGATAATAAAAGATGTGTAATGAATATCCAAGAATATTCAGTGTAGCTGTAGGCATAGAAATAGAAATCGGTACATATGTAAATTCATATGCATGTGTGCACAAATCATTTATTCGATTGTGTCACAAGAAAAGACTCCATTCTAAAAATTGTTTGTCACGTGTTGAGTACCTGTCAAGAGAGACCCAATCTGTCTAGTCTCAAGATTGAACATGTAAAATAGAGGATGAAATTTCTATTTACAAATTGTCTAAACAGGAACAAAATGAAGAAAAGATAGGTAAGTATGCAATTACCTTTAAAAAATGAATCATCGCTAGATTTAAAATTAAATGATTAGAGGATATTACATTTATTAAAGGCAGAATAAGCCTAAAATATCTTATTAAAATTGCTAAACTAAACCAATGCGGTTTATATGATAAAAATTGTGTGATATTGAAGTCATAAAACTTATAGATACAAAATCGCATATTTCATATGTATATATATATATATATATATATATATATATATATATATATATATATATATATATATATATATATATATATATATATATATATATATATATATATATATATATATATATATATATATATATATATATATATATATATATATATATATATATATATATATATATATATATATATATTAGCATTACAATATAAATTTACACTCAGATACCTGAGTCAATAGAAATATATTTTCATGAGTTACGAGAAAGCACAAAGTATTACGAAACCTCGTAATTTTAAAGTGTTCAAAAACTAATTACAAGCAGTCACTCTCTCTCTCTCTCTCTCTCTCTCTCTCTCTCTCTCTCTCTCTCTCTCTCTCTCTCTCTCTCTCTCTCTCTCTCTCTCTCTCTCTCTCTCTCTCTCTCGTTATTTCATCATTATGACCACCAATATAAAAAGCTTAATACAGAAAAAATATACATAATGCGTGTCCTACATATACACCACTTTATTTTATCATTTATTTTCTCTGTAACAATTCCTAGATTGTATATCTGTGGAAAAAATCTCGCCTCATTTTTTATTTGAATTTCCAAAACATTGAGAAATCTAAAGAAAATGAATAATATTTCTCATATATATATATATATATATATATATATATATATATATATATATATATATATATATATATATATATATAATATATATATATATATATATATATATATACAAAGAAATTTATAATCCGAAGCTTAGTTTGTACTTCTTAAGAAAACCAATAACATTATGATAAGTAATGTTTATTTCGTTTCTAGGAATAAGGGGCATTCCAGAACCATATGCCTTGGAATGGTGAGTACACACACATTTTTCAATTTTGATTCCTTAGTACAGCTGTAATCAGTTTTGTTCTAGTAAATGCTTAAGCGTGTATTTATTGTCAATGTTGGCGCTATTTTATCAACTTTGTGCCCTAACCTTTTCCTCTTCCATAGTGCTTTTGTTCCAAAGAGATCTCATTTATAACTCATATTAGGAAGTTAATAATTATTTTATTTGAGGTTTGCATATGAAATTTTGATGACTGACTTACAGTATGAATGATAAATATTTACAAAAGACAAGAAAAAATAAAGCTCTTTACTATCAATACCTTGGACATCTGATGAGATCTTGTTGATTGCAAAAAGGTAACCTCATCCGTTGTTCAATGTATCGACATTAATTTCTTGTTAGCACAATCGGATTTTTCGAGCATACCGCATGGGTTTTTCTTCTTGTATATCACAAACATCGAAGTACGTAAAAGGCATGTAATATCTATAAGGCCACTTTGGTATGAAAGCGGTTTAAGAATGAGTGTTTTACATCTGAAATAATGAACTTATTGCCAGAGAGCATGTGTATGGCATACCCTGAAAGGACTTTAGAAATCAACAGACAATGCGTGAGATCGTGTGTGGAATCCATTATCTCTTAAGTTCTTGTCAAGCAGAATTGACAGAGATTCCTAGTTTTATTTGTAATCTCTGTGAACAAGGGCAAAACATTCTTCTTGGTATTTTTTAAGCGTCTGTGGTATTAACAGTCCAATGAGTGCGACATTATTACTTTCGCTCTCTCGCCAATAATATTTCTTAACATATATTGTATTTTTTTATTGCGTGAATTTCACGTTGTTATATGAGTATGTTAGTATCTACAAAATATTTCGCATTATTTTTCGTTATTTCTTTTAAGAAATTAAAAAAAAATCCTTATCGATAAGATCCAGAGTAATATCCCAGAGAGCTGTATTGAAAATGGCCCGATTACGCAAGTGAATATCCTCTTTCAATATGGTCTTCTTGAAGGGTTTCCGTCTCTGTGACTGCCAAGTCTCACATACAGTAACTTGCTTCTGCCTTCAATGGCCAAAATTGGATCCTGTAACAAATATGAAGTTATATGAATAGAAAATAATATCTTAAAAATATGTTTAATATTTGCGTAATTTTCTCACGATATAACAGGTAGTAATAGTATTAATATTAAATTATTGTCCTCCATTCATAAATTAATTCAGATTATCCGCATAGTGAGTGCAAAGTAAGTTTGTGAAACGTAAGTTATGAAATGGATATCTTGGATTAATTCAACTTGCGTAATCGATACACTGCTTTGAAGTGAATAGGAGAATCTGGCAACAAAACATTGAAATCTGTCTGCCTATATCAAGCTTTCTCCTCCTCCTATTCTTCTTCTTCTTTCTTTTTTCTTCTTCTTTTTCTTCTTTTTCAACCATCATTATTATCATTATTATTATTCTAGTTTCAAACCAGGGACTTGTAGAAAATTAGTCCACGGCTTAGGATGCTTCGTGACAGATGTCATATAACAGAGTAGGTTAAAACATATATGTATATTTAGGAATGACAGAGGATATCAATCCGATTCTTAATTCAGTATCAGCTTATTAAGTAAAATTTTGTTAGGTACTGGAAGAGACATATGCTCTGGGTAAGAAATAATAATAGTAATAATAGTAATAATAATGATAATAATAATAATAATAATAATAATAATAATAATAATAATAATAATAATAATAATAATAATAATAATAATAATAATAATGATAATAATAAAAGCAAGTGACTTGCCAGGATGTGCATGTACATTACTAACAAGGATATTGGAAAATTCTTTACCAAGAATAATAACGGACTTTATCTTGAGGTATAATTAGCATATCATTGCATTAAGAAATCACCCGTGAAAATCTCGGCAAAACTCCTTCAACTTCCAACAAACTTGTGGCCGTCGTTTATAGTTTTACTTATTCTAAAACTTTAAGAATTTAGCAGTGCAAAATATATATATATTTTTTTTCAAGAAACTCAATTTATGCTGATGTAATTTCCTTAAGAGAATCTTCCTCCGAAGAGGGATTTAAGGGTCTGGATTTTTAATTTCCTTACACAGACTTGTGAATACCCATTTTACCTCGGCTTTTTTTTTTCTTACAATAGGGAGTATATATATATATATATATATATATATATATATATATATATATATATATATATATATATATATATATATATATATATATATATATATATATATATATATATATATGAATTTAATACAGTCTTTGCTTTGTTGATGCCAAATTAGATATGAGTAACAATGTTTTAGAAGAAGGCAAGGACAACACTTTAGTTTTTATCTTGTTAACAAGGGAGGTTGTTCTTCCAATTAAAAGCACAAATAGGGATACGTATAGGAAGCTAATACATTGGAGAATCCCATGGGAATAACTCTGGAAATCAAACTTAATTTCCAGAGTTATTCCCATGGGATTCTACAATGTATTAACTTCCTTTATGTATCCCAGTTTATGCTTTTAATGGGTTTTCTTTGTTAAGGGTTTTTAAAATGTTTTCATGTCTTCTCGACTTTTCAGACATAACTGTCTTTTTTTTTTCCACATCTCCTGCAGTACTTCCCTTCTTGGCCGATGGTTTTCCTTTGTTTCCTAAACTGAACCCTTGTAGCCCGTCAAGGAAAAAATCCCTTGGAAATTCTTTGGTAATTAAAGGGTTGATGGGAAGGATTGTCTTGGGGAGAGGCATTTAAGCACTGTCATATCCAGGGGTCGAAAAGAATTGTACTCATTTCCTGAACTAGATTCTTCAACCAAACGTTTTTTAAATGCTTTGCAAAGGTGTCCTTTTCACAAATTTTTCTTTGCTTTTTGAATTTTTTAGATCCCATCTGAAAATGTGTTCATACCTTCGAGTTATCTGTTCCCTCAAACGTTCTTTTGTCGCATGGACGTATAGAACCTTTGACCTTCTCTATATATGTGCACATGCATCTATCTCCATGTGTTGACAGTGCCAAGCAAATTGTGTCATGATAAAAATCGCTATTCTAAAAGATTCTTTTGTGGCTTATTGAATACCGTTGTATTGATATGCCGAAGCCCTCTATTCAAGAATGAATATGTATTGTAAAAAGAGGCTGACATTTCTATTTGTAAAGGATAATATGTACATGCACATTGAGTTCAGTATTCAATTCAAGGTTTGTGGTGTGCTTATGATATGTAGTGAATTGCTGACCTTCGAATTTCTTTCATATACATTGCGGGGCAATATATGGTACATTAGCTGATAGTTATTGTACGGAACAAGTTATTTATTTTCAGATGCCAACGAGAAGGGATAATGTATAGGTGCAGATTCATTTGTAATAAATAGCCTCGAAAGACTACTTTTTTCAAAGATAATTATACTGCCAATTATGATTAAAGTCCAACTTTAACTTGTCAGAACATTTTTCATTACATAGCTCTGGAAATGCTATTGATATTTATGTGGCCTTCACCGATTTGGTAATGAACTGAGTATATTTTATAACCTGATGCTCCTAAAAGACTATATGGAAAGCATGAAGATAATTTATAAATACATTATTTACAATAATTTTCGCCATCAGTTCGATACTTTGTCAATTACTTCAGCTTCATATTGAATGTAATTATAATCTTAATTTTGGACGTAAAATCAATTTGAAAATATATTCTAGTATTCTGATATAGATATATATATATATATATA
>JAXCGZ010001129.1:25000-26303 GCA_037179515.1 Halocaridina rubra
GTGAGAAATATGGGAAGATAGTAGATTGCTGCATACCTGTCACCAAAGTAGGTGTAATTCATGCCAGAGAGAAATGGTTCGATAATGGGTGTAAAAGAGCTAAGGAGTGGAGAGACAAATGCTGGAAAAGGTATAGGAGGAGAAAAAACATAAATGCCTGGCAAACCTACAAAAGAGCAAGAAATGACTACCTAAGTAAAAGGAGAGAGGCAGAGAGAGATTATGAGAGGGACATCACCAGGAAGGCTAAAGAAAATCCCAAGCTTTTCCACAGCTTTATCAGAGGAAAACTGAAGGTAAAAGAACAGGTTTTAAGGCTGAAGAGAGCGGATGGAAGCATCACTGAGACGGACGAAGAGATCTGCAAAGAATTGAACAAGGTGTTTCAGTCAGTATTTACAGTAGAAAATACCCCACCCCCTCAGATTGCAGTGATAGAAGCTCAAGGGCCGGTATTAGAGAACATCAACCTTACAGCCACAGAGGTATGCAAAGCGCTGATGGATTTAGATGTTCATAAAGCTACAGGTCCTGATGACATATCCCCTCATGTGCTTAAAAAATGCGCAAACACAATATCAGTGGCACTAAGTATCATATTTAAGGAGTCACTGGAGTCGGGGGAGATTCCAAGATGCTGGAAACAAGCAAATGTGATACCTATCTTCAAAAAGGGAAGGAGGGATACGGCTCTGAACTATAGACCAGTTTCCTTGACCAGCATAGTTTGCAAACTTATGGAGAAACTACTAAGGAAACATATCTCTCTTCACTTGGAATCCTTCAACTTTTTGTCAGTGAGGCAACATGGCTTCAGAGAAGGAAGATCAACAGTAACAAACTTATTAGAATTTTATGATGAGGTAAGCCAAATCTTACAGGAAAGAGAGGGCTGGGCAGATTGCATATTCCTAGACTTCCAGAAAGCGTTTGACACTGTTCCACATGGGAGACTTATTAGGAAGCTGCAATCAATGGCTAGAATAGGTGGAAATGTCTTGGAATGGATAAAAACTTACTTAGAAGGAAGGGAACAGAGGGTTAGAGTAAGACACTCAGTGTGTGAATGGAGAAGAGTTAGTAGTGGAGTTCCACAGGGTTCAGTTTTAGGGCCACTTTTGTTCCTTGTATATGTAAATGACCTACCAGAGTCTGTAAATTCATTCATGAATATGTTTGCAGATGATGCAAAGATTGTGAAGAAAGTAAAAAACGAGAACAATGGTAGAGAACTTCAGGAGGATCTAAATAATCTGCATGAGTGGTCAGAAAAGTGGCTAATGAAATTCAATACCTCAAAATG
>JAXCGZ010001130.1:0-26282 GCA_037179515.1 Halocaridina rubra
ATGAAACCAGCACCAATATTCTACAAGTGTTCTGATGAAAGCAACACCAGTATTCTACATGAGTTTAGATGAAACGATGGCCAGCATTCTACAAGTGTTTTGATGAAAACATCACCAGCATAATAAAAGTGTACTGAATAAATCATCACCAGTATTCTACAAGTGGTCTGATGAAACCATCACCAGCATTCCACTAGTTCTGATGAAATCACCACCAGCATTCTACAAGTTTTATTACATATATCATAAGTACATAGTGTTAAAAACATATTCAGGGTATTTATTTCATCCTAGCCATTTTAAAAATGAAATAGTTTAAAACTCAATAAATATACAATATATCACATTTTGACATCTGTGTTGCTTACAATATTGAGAGACTGAAGCATATTTTAGGTTTATTAAAAATATTTCTTGTGGGGAGAATAGAAAGTCTGCATAAATTATGTCATTATGGTATTATATATTCTATAAATTATGTTAATATGTCATAATGCATTGCAGAAATAATGTTAATATGGAATTCTGCATAATACAATTATGTTATTATGCATTTTATAAATTGTTAATGTGGTATTATGCATAATATAAATTATTGTAATATAGTATAATGCATAATATGAATTATGCTAATATGGTATAATGCATTATATAAATTACGTTATAGAAATTATGGAAATATGATATTCTGTATTATTTGCATCATTTTCAATAGTGTAAGAGAAAAGTAAAGCTTATAAATATGGTTCCCATATATCATCAAGTTTAGATTTTTATCAAGCTGGGCTTGTTGCTTAACTTATAGTAATAATAATAATAATAATAATAATAATAATAAATATAATAATAATAATTATAATAACAGTGACGTGTATATTCATACTTGATAGTATGGAGACTACATATATACTGTATACTGAAAAAATTTCACTGCTATGCCAAAAACATATCTTTAACCACAGCTTCTATCTACCATCTATTAAGTTATAAAATACCTTTCTGTCTAGTACCAAATAGCCTCTGTGTGGAGATGATAATCAAGGTATTAACCTTTACTTTTGCTGGAATATTTTTTTATTCTTAAATAATCCTCTCCAAACGGCTTAAGTATTTTACCTCGCCTCTCCAAAAGGCTTAAGTATTTTACCTCGCTGCTTATCCCTTATATCTGCACAACCTCTTGCTACGCTGAGCCGGCTCCAACTCACTACAAATTTCCTCATCATCCACCAGCTTGGAACTGTCACGCGATTGATGATGTCTCCAATACATCCCACCTACCATCCAAACCACCGCCTCCGACAGTACCTACAATTCCCTACTCAAATCACCATTTAAAGTTAACACTAACAACTTTATAAACTTCACAACTTATTAAGATTACTTAAGAAAAATATACAAGAAGTTTCACCAACTATATTTGTCCTCACGCTTTCGGATCCCTACAACATTTTCTGATATATGAGACATTAAATATGACCTTTATTTTTTTTTCTCCTCCATACTTAACATAACACTGACCTTTCATTAGAATTAAATGTATTCATATAATAGAAATACTAGAGTTCATTACCATAACAAAACACATTCAATATTCAGAAAAATGATTGTTCAATATTTCCATTAGTATGCAAATGTTGATTCAATAATTTTCAACTAATTCTTAAAGCAAAGAACGTTTTCATATAATTCTCTGATATACATATAACAGTATCTATTACTTATGAATCTAGTTAACACGCTCCTTTATCGTATTTTTTAATTTATAAAAAGATAATAATATTCCATTAAAATTGGCAACCTATTTAAAAGTATTCAAACTGCTACTGCAAATATAACTGTTTCATAAATTTTTCAGAGGATATTCAAAAAGCCAAATTCCAGCATTCAGAACAATTATAACTTAGTCTGAAGATTCGCATGAAAGATTACTTGCAGGATGAAGGGCGATATGTTTTTACTGTAAGCATAGGTGATGACTGGAATTTGCTAAGCTAGGAAGTAGTTAATGCTAACTGGATTCATAGTTTTAAGGACAATTATGATAAGTATCAGTGAGTATATAAAAATAAAACCGATCAGGAGACGGGGAGTGACTAGCACAGGGCTCTTTCCTCGTCCACACAATTAGGTACACAAAGCTAGCACAATAGTTTTCCACTTACTACAACCAAAGAAATTAATTTGTGTTTTTGCTTTAATGATCATTAAAATTCCTTACTATAATGGCCTATTACAGTTTATGAATATTTTGTTAAATAGTTTATTACTACTAGTAAAAAAATCTTTGTTAAGACAGACACTGATATGATAGCAATGATTAAAGTGGTACATTTTGTTTAAGGAAATATCTTCATATTCATTGAACTTAGCTCCAAACTGTTATGTACTATAAGAATTGAAAAATATTTTGTTTAAACAAATATTCTGCAAAAAAAACCCCTTTCATTCTACTACAACATTATGCAAATATAAATTACACTTTTCAACAAAACGTATTTTCAATCTTTTACAAAACAAAGCAAACATGATTTTAAACGCTTCAATAACTTAGTATATATTTTTCAGATACAATTCCATAGAAATAAAATCTAATTTCATAATCTAATTATTCTTTTTAAGAGATTTCTCTAGAGCAAATTAACAAATAATTCTTGGTCATGAAGTCCATAACAATATATCCATTTTCATGTACTGTACTAATATATTTTTATTCGATTTTTTTTTAAAGTTCAACAACACAAAAAGAGACATTACTGGCCCCTATATATCAAAACACTGCATGTACAACAACATCACTGCAACAATACCTCTGTAAAAATTATATACTCATTCTGACAGTTTGCACTTGTTAATCAACTAAAATCTTATAAATAAAAAACAATTGTCTTTAAGTTACAATACTATAATCTTATAAATTCTTTATATAACAAACAGCTTGTTTATATTATCTTTATAATAAAAACATTACAAAGATTCAACATATATAAATTTAAAAATGCCATTTCCATATTCATATCTTGTTTTACAAGAATTATTCTTCGAGTAATATAATTTTCATGACACTTATTGCCACATATTTCTTTCATATCAAATGATTACATACCCAAAACGAAAAAAAAAAGATTGATTGATATTGTTATTTGGGGTATATTACATATTTAATGATGAAGGCTTAATGATTGCCACATATATATGGATTCTCCTGCACCAGGAAATTTTTGATTCGAAATGGCATGAACGTAAATATTTCTTTTCAAATTATCAAGAATTCTAGTTATGCTTGATAAAAAGGACCCATGATTAATAAATAAAATGAATTGTATTTAAGAGACCATAACATCTCAATACAATCCTAGAATAAGTTCTCCGTGTTCCCCTGCATGTCATAAAAGTTCGACTAAATGGGGCAGAGTAAAGGACTGGGAATCCCCTTCTTTCTATTTTCTTCCTGCAAATAGTCAAGGCTTGACTCAAACATTCCCCTTATGAGGGGGAATCTGGCTATTCTATATAGAAAGAACATTATCAAAGAGATACAATGCTGTGGATTCATTGCATTCATAAAAACTGAGGTTCTTTCAGATTATATATGCAAGGCAAAAAATGAACAAAATTTAACAATTTAAAATGGTAATTTTAAACTAATTCAAAGAACTGGTAGAGAAACTTTACAGCTAAAGAGCAAAATCTTAATTAAGAAAGATGCACAAGTATTCATATATTTTTTTTGGACTGAAACAGGGTTCCAACCCATTGATAACAGATATTAGTACAATTCTCACGAAGGCCTGATTTTTACACTGTAGACTACATAAACTAGTTGCTTGAGTAAATGAAGTTGATTTAAAAACAATCTCCATAATAAAATTCGTATTAAAATCTTTTATGTCTAACTTAGAATAAAATGGACTCAATTATATTCCATTGTTGATAACATGATATGCCAAACCCAGGCCCCAACTAATTTCATATCCGTCAATTTTCTTATATAGCTTGACAGTGTTATCTCCTTTTAGACCATAACCAGTGGTCAGGAATGCACCTATATATGTGAGATCTAAACATGCCATTGGCTGTTCGGCATTAGGAATAGAACACGTTTGTATGGCGGCTTGCAGGAATTCCTGCACAGTTATAGTGCCGCCCTTGAAGGGATCGATTAGTCCACGTTCAGTGGCTCTGTCAAAGAAATAGCTGAAGGCTATCACGTCCCGGCTCCTCAATTCCAAGGGGGAATGAACCTTGTCTTTAATAACTTCGACACAAGTTTTCAAGCAGCTTGCGTGATCAGCTATAGGTCTGTTTTCACTCAGACGACCAGCCTGACCTCTGATTTCCTGGTATTTAACATCTTGAGGGCCTTTGACAATATAATCATTACCCCCATAGTGCCACTGTGTTGATATAATAGGATTGATGCAAGGAGAGTGAATGATGTTGTCCCCTGCTTTGTGTTTCAGCAAGACTGCCTCACGCGCTGCCATCAGTCCGAGACCAAGGTAGCTGTGCGTGTAGAGCTTAAGCTCCTTGTGGAGAAGAGATATAGATGTCAGATATTCTTCGGGAGTCGTTTTTAGGGTATCAACTTCCGCTGGGACAAAAGTGATTTGTGTGGAACCCCCTCCTAGATCTAATGCCACTAACGTGTCCTTGGCATCCCCACTGATGCGATCCATGAGATAGTTAACGGTAAACCACGAGAATATGCCCTCGTCACGACCGTCCATTATACCCACGGAGTTCTCGGTCGTGCGGAAACCAGAATTTCCAAGCACCTTTCTCACTTCATCTAAAAGGGCATCTGCTTTCTCTTCAGACAACAATCGTAAGCCTGCAGTTGCTTTTAGAACTAATGGAGTAGATCCCCAGTTTTTCTGGGGTATTTTTCCTTTCGCAAGGTCAAGCAAAGGTAATAGAGACTTAGCACCTTCTTCTGGATTGTCTGCATAGCTTGATAAACCCGGTTTGACCTCGTGCCACAGTTCATCGTTTAGTTTTAATGAGTTATCTGGAAGGATAAGCGGAATTATTAAGCTTGTCAAGCAACGACGACAAAATAATAGTTATATTATTCACTCATGAGACTAGTAATATTATTCACTCATGAGACTAAAGATCAGAAAAGAAAAATTTTTACCAAATTTCAATCCACTGGTAATTTATTCTTAAGTGGCTGTTTCCGAAGTTTACATGAAAATTTAAAAACAATATTTAATGATATCCTGCCTCCTAGATAACTGAAAAGGGGAGTTTTTGTAAAATATTTCCCTTAAAACTAAGATCTGATTCCCAAATGCTTTCTAGTTTGCGAGGATTATCACTATTTGTGTAGACATCAAAATCTGTTAAACTCATCAAGGAAGCAGACAGGCTCTTTCCATTACTATGCCCTTGATTGGTACATGAATTGTTAGGCTTTATGTTTTCCAACTCTACTAAAGTATTTAAATGTATGTCAAACCTGTTCATGCCTGGTAGAATGAATAGTTCCCATTACACTTACAACATACATACATAATGGCCACAATCTCCCTTGTAAAGGGGATGGCAAAGTCAAAGCACACATATTCACCAAAAGCCAAACATAACTCGAACACTCCTCTTAGCTCCTTGGGGATAAAGGGTTGCCATAATTTCCCTACCATCACCCTAATTGGGTCATCCACAGTGTAAGTTGGTTTATCCACCGATTCATCACAAGGTAACCCCTTCCACCCATCCATCCCGGTATACTGTGCTAGCAGGTGCGACAATACTGAGGATGTGTGGGACACCAGTGATGTCTGATGTCCCCAAGCTCCAACCATTTAACATGTATAAAAAGTACTGGCACTGATAAGCCTGTCTTACAGCACAGTTTCTAGAAAATATAACCATTTACTTTGGAAATGATCTATTTAATATCCCTTTTTTACCTCAATAACAAAAGTGGGAGTAATTCACAGCCTCTAAACACATCTATGTGAAACATACATACTAGAGCAATAAGGGCATAGACTGCAAAAATGCAAATCTAGAGAAGGAACATCACTGAGATTAACAAAATTAACACTGTAGTAAATAATCAGTCTCTATTCCATATTTAATTAATAATAATATATATACACTGTCTGTGAAGCTCATAAAAAAAAAACAGAAACCAAGGCATACATCATTTGGTCAAAATCAATCTATTTACAAAAATATTTACACAGCAATCAGTTTATAAGTTTACATTAGAAAATAAAATTATGAAGCTCTCAACTTTCCTGTATTCATCAATGCACTCCCTATGTCATTAATGACAAATATGGTTTTCTTTGACCATATTCAAAGTGATCACAATCCACATTCACATTCTGTAAAATGTATATGATGACAGTCTGTATGTGATGACCAGCATGGCAAAGTTATTTCTGGACTGCAAACAAAAAAATTTGCTGTCATTGGTATTACTGGCTAGATATTGTAGAGAATTCTCTCTAATGCAAAACACATCAGTCTGCAATTTCATATTATTCATCACTTGCTGAATGACAGGACAGGTGTATGTATGCTAATACCCGTGTCTATGAGTTCCATCACCTCGTTTAAACCCTTGCATTCCCACTGCAATAAACATGTTTTGCAAAATTTCAAAATATTCCAATTTCTCAACCCAAACAGAACCTATATACTCGTTTCAAAAGAAAACTAAACACTCTCTCACCTCATTTTTTACAAGCATACTCATTCAGCCTACTGAATTACTAGAAACAGAGGCAAAAAAATATAGTTAGTCACTACTGTAGCCAATATATGATGACAACTTTCTGGACACTGGCCTGCTTGCGAACTCTTACTCTCTGGTATGAGAGTCCAGAGATTAAATGTGAAACAAGTTATGCACCTATCATATTAAGATAATGTCTATAAAGTCTTGTGTAACTACATAACATTACTAACAATACATTTAAAATGACAAGCCATTTCTGTATAATTTCTATACACTAAAAATAAAATAATCAAATAATATCTTCTAAAGACATAAAAGTTCATGATGAACTTTGATCAGTTAAAAACATTCTATTAAGTGTAATGAGAGCATGTAACCAGAGTCTGGTTTATGACAAAGGTGAAAATGCCTGTTCACGGCTCTCTCAAAAATCCTGAATCATCAAAGCTATAAGATGAAACACATTAATACTATCATAACAATATTCTAGGCCAGTTGGAGTGTAAAAATTATTTTCTAATTGGGTCTTCACATAGATTATTATATGACTCCTCACCTAACAGTTAGGAGAGAGATTAATACCTCCTACTACAAGAAAGATTACTTAGTAGAAAAGAAGTTATACTTTCATAAAAACAAAACAAAACATAACTATACTCTACACAATAAGTAAAACAGAAAATGCATTTTCTAAATTCGTAAAATAATGCTAAGTAAATTCGTAAAACAATGCTAAATAAATTCTTAAACAAATGAAACTACTTTGTCAGAAATAGACCAAATAAAAAAGAATTCAAATTACGATGGTCATTACTATGGAAAAAAAAAAATAAAGAAAAGTAAAAAAATGAAAACTACATAAAAACACATACAGAAAACAGACTGTTCTATATGAATACTGTTAGTCTCATACAATCACCATGAGTAAGAAAATGCAAAACAAATTACAGAAGATTCTAAAGTGGTTACTGTAAAAGAAAGTACTAAATAAAAACTACCAAAAAACTCTACTGAAAGTTACAAATATCATGAGCAAATACTGAACAGGTTCAGGGCTGTGTCATTTGCTCAAGGACACTAGGATCAAAAAAATATTACACTTGACTTTAGGTAAATTTACTGCTGTTGGCTGTGATGTATATAGCAACAATAATGTATATCTTTTGAAAACTTGTCAATATTTGTATCCAAAGATATATGCCATAGAAGAATGCATGGCTTCATTAACCGTGACAGTTGATATTAGTGCTGATGTGGTTTTTGGAAAGTAAGACAGAAGACTGGGATCTATGGGTCAATGAGGAGCTAGAAGTAGGTCTAGGGAGCCTCTTCGGAAGACGACAGTAAAAGTGTGGTAAAACAGCCTAAAAATTCAATCATCCCACCTATCATTTAGCACCCTTTTGAACAATGAATATAAACTCTATTAGATATCAGGACTTAGATAGCACTCTTTCTAATTTCTTCTGAGACAGTATCTGACAGATATGATTTTGGATGGATTCAGATGTTATAAAATCCTTACAAAAGTGTTTATAAATAACAACTATCAAACAGATAAAGCAAATATTCCTCATCAAAAGATTACTTATAGGGAAACGTAAACATCTTAATTTTCTTAAAATGAAGACATCCTGTTGAAGCCAGTAAAATGACTATTACTTCAAAAGAAGGACACAGAAAGTAAAGTATCGTCATACTCCGCTCATCCTCACATGACCCATCAACTGTTGTGTGGAATGTAAAGAAACTTTGATGGGACAAACTGCTAGCCCCCATGCTCCAAATGTAATATATAGATATATAAAACTATTATAGTTTTATACCTATAAATGTTAATGGGCCTAGTAAAGGGAATATAGATTGACTGGGTACTGTAAACGTGAAAATTTAACATGCTATAATTAGATCTTCTTAAGGGAACAAAAAATAATTAACCTGAGCAGTAATAACTCTAAAATTCTCTGGTACAATATAACAAACTATCAGTGACTGATTCTGGAAGAGAATTTAAACTGACGATGACTTAAATAATTAAAGGATTCAAACTTATTATTGGCAACATACAACACAAGGGAATCAATCACACAACATATGTCACAGGATCCAGTATGTTGATGCATTCCATTTCCATACGGAGTCAAAAACGTATGTGTCCTATGCAGGAATATGGGAACAGAGTATGCACTAAACAGCCAAGCTAAGATGGGAAAGCAATTGTGGTCTACAGGTCTGCTCTCCCCAACTTACGAACATCCAATATACGATCATCTAGAGATACGAACGAAATGTACTTGACCTGAGCGTCACGTATGCGTGTTTATACTAGTGTGTTGTCAAACTACAAGAGCAAATTCAGTCGTTCGTGAACCTTGAGGGTCAGGAGAGTTATAGCAAATAACAAAATACATTACTGAAGCCATACAGTGCTCAGATGGGATACTGCTACTCCACAGTACTCTAAATCAAAGGATACGTAAGCAAATGATGAAATTTACCTGTGGTTCTTGCATCAATTGCGTACAAAACCCATTTCATTAATACTGCTGTAAGTTTTTCACACTTAGATAAAATTCAACAGGTTTTAAACAATAATGGAGTGATATTGCATTGCTAAAATTCTAAAATTACAGAGAAATAATGCCAGTATTGCAATATTAAGTTTTACTGTTTTATTTTATTGTATCTTCTATTCTTCCTATTCCACGAAATAACTGCAACAAATTCATTCTCAGTAGACTGTAAACTTGTCAGTTCTATTGAAGCATTTATATACAATATACACTGAGCCTCAATATTACATGCATGTACCACACTGCTACAACAAGGTAAGTTGCATTTCAATAAGTAAATGTAAATCTATTTACAATATCAACTGCAGTCACTAATCTTGATCTCAATACCCATAAAATAATGCAGAATATAATCAAAAGCTTCATAACAAGAAAATCGCAAGTTTTTTAATGCAGAAATAGAAATTATATTTGTCTTTTATAACAAGCCATGGAGATCACTTCTTGATCCTTAAAATATGCTATATAATTCTTATATCCAGGAATGTAAAAATATTTAGATGATAAAAATCCTTGCTTATATATCATAAAGTTAAAATTGATATAATAAGCTAAACTTGTAAAAAATAAAATGAGGATAGTGAGTGTAAAATGAATTAAACTTCTGAAGAGCGTAATTAACTAATAGCTGTGATGTTTACAATGGGTGTCCACTACAAAAAAGCTTATCATTATCTTCGTCACACTACAATTTAACATTATAATAAGAATTGCAATAAGAATAAAAGATACTTTAAGGGAGGAAAAGCAAATTGTTTTGAGTCACCATGCAGTTCTTCCCAAGTTTCTCTTTCCAAAGGAGCACAGCCAATCTGGAATGGAGTCACTCATATAATAACAGGAACTAACAATTCTAGCCACGCTTTCACATTGGTGAACCTTTATAAACGTTCTATGGGTAATTCTGTCTATGTTCCAGTCACAAAAAGTTCTGAAACACTATGCTGCTCTTCCCTTCACTTTTACCAAACCAGCGATTCTGTATTGCGATTAAAACTTCCAAGAAATTACATAGGGGAAAGGAGGGTGGGTTTTAAGAGGTGTTATACAGACTCTGAAAAACATGCTTTTCCTCCTTCAAAATGCCATTTTTGCTATTTGTTTCCATGCATCCCGTAAGAGTGTTACACAGAACCTAATGAGGTCTCTACGAATATTCTTTATATAGTAAAGAACTAAAACTTTCATAGAAGACCATCCACTGGCACTGCACTTGTACTATGTCAAATACATACTTGAATGCCACTGTAGTGACAGTTTACCTTATGTCACGGGAGAAAAATAAATACGCGGCAATACAATAAAAAGTACCAGAATAAAGCACGTGATCAGTTATCCCATCGTAGCCTGGCATGCTGAGCGCATAACAGTAGTAAAGAGGAAGGAGTGGTCATAAGGGAAACAAGGAGAAGGAGGAGCAATAATACACAGACAAATATTACCATACGAGGAATTATTTTCGATGAAGCTTAGCGGGCCTTTAGCCACTAATGTCTCCTCACACACAGCGCCTGCCAACAACACCACAAACAACACTCAAGTATGGACACCATGCATAACTTTTTAGAGTATAGAAAAAAAAATTTGGTGCTTTGCACATGATATTAGTTAATTTGCTTGTTGCGTTGGCTCTAAACAAAGTACAAGAACACACAGTTAATCTAGTTTTAAACAGTGGCGTTGGGCAAATCACTGGATATATATTACATTATAAGGAGATTGTTTTGAACTGTTAAATCTGAAAAAACAGAATAATTCTGACGATGGATCAATTAACTGAATAATGTAACTGCTAATGCAACTTTAGAAAGCAAGAAATTACTTTGTTTTGCTGTAAATTCATTTAATGTACATTATATACTTTGAACTGTATTGCTTCACATATTTCTTCATCTACAATTTTAAAGGACACAAAAGCATTTATCCAGAACATAAGTCCTGCAAAAGACAATCAGTAGAAAAAACTTATGACAGTCAAATCAAACTAAATTTTTTTTTGCAGAATTTAATTGTGAATAAAGAAAAAAAAATTAATGACTAAGTTATCATATATGAAATAATAATTTCCATGAAAAATTTAATTAAAGGAACAAAATATATCTTACAGAATAAAAATGACATAACGAGAAAAAGTATATTTTACTCTACTTAAATTTATAGAGACAATAAGTAATTACCAAATCATCATTAAAAACATTAATGACAAAAACTCTTTTTTTATAAACAAAATACTCAACAACTCATGAAACGCATATCAAATATTAAATATACAGTATTATATTTAGGACATCAAGTAAAAGCTATATTTGAGAAAAAGAAAATTTAAAGCATATTAAAGTAATGCTCAGCTAATTCAAAATCTAGTTGTATAAAAAAAAAAAACATTCGAAAAGCAATTGTAAAAAAAATTAACAATCATAAAGCAAGCTTCAAACACATTAATTTGTTGTTCAAAATCACCTTAATAATTAGAGTAAATATATTTTTTTTTGTTAAATAATTTTTATAAATACATGTATCGATGTCAATAATAATAATAATAATAATAATAATAATAAAAATAATTTCTTTACCAATCCAATCCTATATTCCACTACAGCTACAAAGGTGCCAAAAATTATAATAAAAGACCCTAAATTACAGAAGTTATCATACCTTACTTTGTTTTCATCTCCTCCATCAGTTATGTTGTGGCAAGATATTGAATTCAGGGAGAAAATTAAATAGTGACAGCCCCTTCCTCCCCTATGCCTTTTTGTGGTATAATAATAATAATAATAATAAAAATAATAAAAATAATAATAATAATAATAATAATAATAATAATAATAATAATAATAACTACAGATGGAGTGAGGCTGGGGAATTAAGGCTGGATGTCCTTCCTAGCACCCTGCGGTGGGCTCAATTGCATCTCTTTCAACTCTCGAGTCAAGCACTTTGACCATTCCGCAAAAATGATCCCTTAGTAATAATAATAATAATAGCAGCAATAATAATATGCTTGGTGTATTGAAGCCAAGAGACACTAAGCAGCTATTCTGCAGTAAGAAAACAATTAACAGGATTTGCCTGAAATCTGTTCCTTAAGCATTATTAGACGAGTCACCATGATTCGAAAGTCACACACTATAGAATACTCTCTTCCCTGAAAAAATAACAAACTGAGGTGGAGCCTTACCTGTTAAGCTCTTGAAGAATGTAAAAGCAAGAACGCGAGAACCAGTTGATCCTGCGTCGATGATGACGGCATATGCTCTTTCTTGTACTCCTAGGGCCACGGAGACACGGTCCAATGAGTTTGTATTGTGTCCGAGGGATTTTAAGGGCCACGTGTTGTTTAGAGTTACTGTAACAGAATAAAGGTGCTTTGAAGAAAGAAAAGCATGATACCTGATTGACTACATGAAACATGTCAAGTGTGTTTCACTAGAAGTGACTCTAATGTACTCAGATTAATACGCAGAAAAAAAAATCCTGTACAACAATATAATCTTATATAGATAAATATTTTAGTTCCATAAGCCACACATTTATATTGTAAGATTCTCCTTTGTATCCTTGTTGGTTTTGATTACAAGAAATAACTTGCGCAAAACCATTAAATTCTAATGTACTCCTCATGTAAAATGTTGTGAATCCATACTACACTGATTACTGTGAAATTGGTTCAAAGATTTTTATATGTTCATAATCATTACGATTTTTGTCTTTTCTAAATAAGATTTTACATCCCACTCAACTTAGCACGCTGGCCACGGTCTGTAATACAAGAATCGCAGTTGCAGAGCTTCAACAAGCCCTGTGTGTCTCTTGCTTAGTCTCTATACATAGGTGTACTGATCATTTCACATTTTTGTGTCTTACAGGCAAACCAAATTATTCCAGTATCATCACCAATTTTTATGTCACTCCACCCTTGCAATTAGATCTCCCTAAAGCAATATCTTTTTCTTCATATTAAAATTAGTAATGCAATGACCACAGTCCGTCCAAAAAATTCCCTCTCTTCAATGACCTAGTTTGTACTTAGCTTACAGGAACCCATTACTGCCAACTCAACTTTGCACTCTCATATCAGTTATACTTGATGACTTTTCCAACACAGTCAGAATTGGCAATAGCTGAAAGAGTAAGCATAAAAATAAAGGATATACTAAATTTCGTCATATCTATGTAATCATACACATTCACTCATAGTAATACACTTAAAGTCTAAGAGAGCGAAAAATATGAAACCCACATTATGGCGAAATCTAATTTCAAGTCTCGAGGTTCCCTGATAAAGTCTGGTCCCACCATCTAAGCTTGGATTTGCTCATCGAGGTCATATCAAGAAGATTTGTACATCACTCTCCCGGATGTAAATGCCTCTGTTGTAAATGACATCAGTCACCCTATCCCTCCATAAGTCTACCTCATATTAACTTGTGAAATAGCCCTATTAATCCTCAGTGTCGGTGTTTCATTATACAATCGTCTTCCGCCAATATTAATCATAAGGTAATACAATTATATTGCTCTCACATAACTTAAAAAAATTCCCTTTTCCTACAAACTGTGGGGACAACTGTCCCCTCATACAGTACATAATTACATTCTAGGTCTGCCTTGATGTAGAACTCTCCTCCCAAATAATAATAATAATAATAATAATAATAATAACAACAACAATACTAATAATAAAGAAAACATCAAAGGGAATATATACAAGAAGGAGCAAATATGGTTTACATTGGCAAGAACACAATCACGTCATTGCTCTAACAACGCAATAGCAAGTTGAAGTTGTCCTTGAGAAAAATAATGATCAATAGCAATAATAAATTAGGAAACTATACAAAAGAACCACAAAAAAGGGTTGTTTTCCAATGAAGGCATGACAGTCGGTCAGACAGTATCAACTTGTGGTTACAGAATGATTAAGTTATTTCCCAAAATACTGACAAGGGTAATGGCCAGAGAAATGTCATAATAAATTCAATAAATTATTCGTATCATGCCCCTAGAGATCTGTGTCCTTCATAGTTCTGGCTTAAGTCCTCTTATTACATGTACTCGTATTCTAATACTGGCTGAATTCCAATACAAAATTCTATTCCAACTAGTTTATTTTTAATTTATTCTAATTAATTCTTTTAGATGAAGAGCTTTAGGATATTTATCTTTCATTAAGCTTAAGTTCAAAATTGCAAAAACGACCAGGGCGTATCAAAAAATGATTAATGCTAAATAAAAAGAATATGAAAAAAAAGAAATGAAATGAATATTTCTTCTACTAACTACATAAGAATTACTTAGAAGGTGACACTAAAAGCAGAATATTATGACTAAATCTAGTGCAAACTTATCAAACAGTAATATCATAAATATTATCTAATAATTCATTAATGAACAATGCTGACTGAGGCAAGGGCAGAGTCATTCTTACCCCAATGAAGATCTCTGATATAATTAACAAAAATCTAACGTCATTAAAGGTCACTTTAGTTTGACATGAAATTCATACTCGTATTATCAGCATATTATTCATAGGTTCAGTGTGTACCCCTACTTATGAACAACTGATTTACTAACATTCACAGATATAAATAAAAACCTACCAAATATCTGCCCATGTATTAATGTATGTTTTACTGTAAGGTACTGTATTATTACATTTTCATTACTATATTAAAATTCATTAATACTGTATACTTTATGCTTCATGTGGTAGTAACTGTCTTCAGTCTAAGTACTGTACAGTGCTGCATATGTATGTATTGTACAGTAAATTTTTTGCTTACATAAACACAACTTACAAACAGACTACTGTAACCTAATTTGTTCGTAAATTGGGGAGTATATATATATATATATATATATATATATATATATATATATATATATATATATATATATATATATATATATATATATATATATATATATATATATATATATATATATATATATATATATATATATATATAGATAGATAGATAGATAGATAGATAGATAGATAGATAGATAGATAGATAGATAGATAGATAGATAGATAGATAGATAGATAGATATATATATATATATATATATATATATATATATATATATATATATATATATATATATATATATATATATATATATATATATATATATAAAATCCATTCAGAACTAAAAACTGTATTGTAAACTCAAACATCTGTGCAAATATTCCCTGAAGAGCGACACAAGTGTATTTTATTGACAGTTTTTGAGTAAACTGTAGCAGTATATTCTCATTAGGCAATATTTCAAGAAATTAATCACAAAAAAAGGCACAAAAATGCTTGATGTTTTAATAATATTGACCACTTATACATCAATGCCAAATCTGGTACCTGGGTATCTCACTCCACGAAACCCATTCTAGTTAAGCTCCTGCTAACAACAACAACAGAGTAATGGTGACAATGATATCTTCCATTGTTTCACTACATAACTTATAATACAACTTCTTGTACCCTACATTTAGCAAATCAATGACGAAGAGGTGATATCTTGTATGATATCTTGTATAAAAAAAATGGTCATGTATGGACTTATAAGTGCTAGTAATCAGCACAAAGCTACAACATTGTCTGCATAGTTACAGCAAAGTTCAGGCTCTCTCAGCTGAGTATCATTTCATTCCCTAAATAATATCTTTGCAGGGATTCTCAGGTGGAGAAACGAGTACGGAAAGGACAATATAAAGAACTATTTCCTATTCACAAGATATGTTTTGTAAAAATTACATGGGATATGCCCTCTGACAAAATTTACTTTGACACCAATTCATATTTCTGAACCTGAAGTCGCCTACAAAGCAAACTCTAATCTAGAGTAACTTACCTAACGGAGAAAAACAAAAACATATAAAACTACACATACTATATAAATGCTTACCTAGTATGATTAACGAAGTAAGACTAAATACTACTGCGTAAAAGAACAGCTTTACGAGACGGAATGAGGTCTGGACCGTGCCTGGCTTCCGGACATTTTTGGCAGCTACACCCATGTCTGAACCAGACTGAAATGCAAAATTAATGCAGCATGTTAGTCAATGCTGATAATAATTTATTTCTATGTAGAAGGTATGGAGGTCTTACTTTTTAACATAATAAGAACATCATTAATACAGCTTTGAATTTTTCAGACACTGAGAATGACACATCCAAAGTATAAATAATTTCATGACAAAGGTTAATAGGAAAATTAATATTTGTTGAGGATTTCACAATAGATATCCTAAATAAAACTTTACCTTTTATAAGTTGTTTATATATATATATATATATATATATATATATATATATATATATATATATATATATATATATATATATATATATATATATATATATATATATATATATATATATATATATATAGAAACTCCCCTACTTAAGAATAACAGAGTTATAAACATTCACAGATACGAACAAAAACTTACCCATAATCAACCCATGCATCACTGCATGTATGACTGTATTGTACTTTATTATTACATTATTATTACTCTATTAATATTAATTAATACTGTATACTTTATGTTTTATGTAATAATTAAGTGTCTTCAGCTTAGTAATGTACAGTACTGCATAGTACATTTTTTACCTATAAACACAACTCATGAGCAATTCTGCTTTCGAACAAGCATCTGGAACCAAACTCGTTCGTAAGTTGGGGAGTATATATATATATATATATATATATATATATATATATATATATATATATATATATATATATATATATATATATATATATATATATATATATATATATATATATATATATATACACTGCATATTCTCTATGCTAGTCAACTTCATTAGTAATATGCAGTGCCAGCCTTTTTAGGGCCATTTAAATAGGATTTAAAAATCTAAATGATTTGATTAAATTCTTTAAAATGCTCACTGTGTGCTTTAGAGATCATATTTCACCTACATATATGAAACTGATAAAAGTAATGTGATTAAAAAGATAATTCTACATTTGAGAATACTGCTCAGAATACTCAAATGCGGTAAGGATAAGAGTGACTGGAATGTATAGGGTACCTGAGCATGCACCTTTTTATGCATCAAAATTTATCCCCATCCGAATGGGGGTGGCCAGAGACAAGTTGGAGCAGTGGAATTAAGGTTGGATAGCCTTCCTAACACCTGTACTGGTATCGAATCATCATTAGTTACTTTCCAACTCACTCACTCTACTACAGAGCTTCTGCAGCCCTCCCCTGAAGGGATACTTAATATAGAAGCAAATAAGTAATGGGTTGATAATATAGCCAATTAGAAAGCCAAAGTCAATAAAATAGTTGGTGGATTTCGTACGTTCCAATATTATACTAAAACTTTAGTGTGGTGAGGACATAACTGCTACACATCAAAAGTTCTTAAAACAAAAATATATAATTGTTTCTTAAGATTATAAATACTGTACATATAGTATCATTAAATAGTTGCATTAATATTATACACTAGTAGAGTCACAAAACTACTGAATCATTTCCAATGGTTTGTCTGCAATTAAAATATGATAATGAATTAAATGAGACGGCACAAATGAATATGATCATAATAAAAATATGTTAATATTCCTACACCAAATTTCATGTTATCTGAAATAACTCGTTACTGTCCTATTTAAAGCATCGTTTATACTCTCAATGTAACTACGTCGTCCCTTAATGAACTCTACTTAAAGGTGATAAAATGTAAATGATATGAGTTCAACATTAAACTTATTTTGGTTTCATAAATATCTTAAATCTATTAGGAAATCGAGGTAAAAAAATAAGAGCAATAGTTTAAAAAAAATGTCACACATACTCTCTTAAAATTGTATATTTCTAATATGGAAAGAGTGAGGAGTCAGGATTACTACTTAAGAATCCTTGGCAGTAGTGGTATTAAGAATGTAATCCAACGGATTAAGGAAAAGAGGATTAGCCAAAACAATGTTATATAAGAAGAGACAAAGATCATAATGAAATAATCACTATACAAAAATAAATAAATAAATAAATACATAAATCAGAAGAGTAATACTAATGATAACTAAACCCGCATGAAAAATCTTGCACAGTACATTGGCAGAGTTCATATTTAGATCACATTAACGGGAATGTTTGTATTGCTCTGAGTAAGCTATCTTTACCATAAATTCTTGCACAAAACAGCTGACTGTAAACTGCTGGATATCACCAAACCATCCAAAAATTTCTAACAGAGATCTACCTTAAAAGACGATGTTATCTATAATATGAAATATCACAAACTGTTTAGATTCACTTCCAGCACACAATTATACAATGTGCAAGAAGAACAAAAACTACAGTCATCCACCTTCACCCACAGTACTTTACAGACACAGCCCGTAGAACAAGACTAACAACATCAGCTAAGTAAGAATATGTGATCCAAACATACAAGCTAGCATCTCCCTGCCATCTGTCACAGACACGCACTCATACGTGTCAATAATAACATCATTTCTTGGCATCGTCTCTCTGACACCCCTCTTAATCAAGCACTTGGGATTCTAAAAGTAGAAAATACACAAGTGACGGTAAATACTGGTAACAACTTTACTGGCAAAGAGAGAGAAACACAAGAGACTTTCTAATACTAGCCTTCTTTAATATCATACAGCAGTTTCACTAAAAAACATATTTCATGGTTTTATGTCTAACAATAGCTTTTATGGAAGAAATTTACAGAGCGAAAGTATATCTTCTGTATACAAACAAATAAAAAATATGTTGGGTTTATAGTAGTTGTATATTGTCCAAATAAATAAGTAATAACTTATTCAGTGTACATCAGTCCAAACATGCAGTCAATTGTTTTTCTGAATGCTATTTTGAGTCAAATGGGGGTGGACACATACAGGTTGTAGCTGGGGAATCGTTACTGATGATATCTAATCTTCTTGCCTACTGATATGGACAATGCTCTTTAGATAAGACACAGCAAAACAGGGCCAATACTGCATAACCAATTTACTAAGTCATGGTCCACCCCTATTTGAATGGGATTAATAGTGTCATAAAATGGAAGCTAACAGCAACAATAACAACAACTAAGTCTTGGTATCAATGTTGTCATAGATAGCTATGATCTTTTGTTCTAGTATTTTGCATAAGTTAACTAAAAGGCATAATGAAGCAAAGGACTGGCAAGTACTTTGGCAATTATTACTTCCCTAAATTTTATATTTTCCTTGCCACATGAGCTGAGAGAATGGGGTAAGATGTGTTGTGTTGATGGAGCCTTACTACTTCCCTGTTTTGTTCAGCTGTGAACACCTTGATTCCTTTAGCAGGACTTTTTTTTTATGTTTCAATAAGTCCCCATTCAAACAGGGGTGGGTACAGATTAGTTGCAGAATAGGGATTAGGGTTGGATGACCTTCCTGCTGCCCTGTGCTGGGATAGAATTTGCAAATGTCAAATTTATAGCTTCCCAACTTGTTCATTCTACCACTGAGCTACCGCAGCCCCCCCTAACAAGATATGATGTAATACTGAAATAAAAGATATCAAGAAAAATAATCAGACTACAGTCAAACATAGGCATTGGATTGTCTGATACTGTTCTTTGGACTTCTCTTTAAACTTACAAAACTTTCTGATGATAAATTTGAATGTTTAAAACTCTGACAAAAAACAAATCATACTGTAAGAGGATCTGCACAAATATCTAGTAGTTTAAAAATAATAAAAGTAAATAATAAAAGAGTAAAAAGTGAATCCATACATATATCACAAAATGCACTAGTTAAAACAGTAATTTCCCCTACGACACCAGCTGCAGCATGCTTAGAACATGATTACTACATGTCGTATGAGGTACCTAAAAGGGAGTGCTACAGTGATGAATATTTCTCCTTTAATGAATCTCTATTCCAAAAATATTACAACTGAAATGAAAAGCGAGGAAGGTCAAATCATGTAACACTGTGACCATGACAGTTTCTTTGTATAGCCAAGATTCCCTTTGTAGCTGGTACCTTTTGCAGGATACGTGACAAATAAGTAAAATATGTAATTGTTTTTTAGTCATACCTGTACTTTAGGGTACTGAAAAATTCCGAAATATAAGCCAAAGACCCAGAAACAAGAAATATTTTATAAAATAAATCTTTAAAGATATACAAGGTCTCGGCAGTTTATGCCTTGCAAATATAATAAACATAAAATCAGACTCAAGAAAAAAAAAATTATTGCAAAAAATGTTACTAGTATAAATTAATGAAATTCAAATCATAATGTTAATAAGATGATCATAAAACATACAACGTATAATTAAGTTAAATATATGAGACCCTAGTAAAAATATCCTTGAGATCATTCTCCAAATATTTAGATGGATAAAGAGATTTATTTATAAAAATATGGAATATGGTGAAATAAGCTTAAAATAATGACTAAAGGACTAAGGTAAAGTGTTGCAATGCCAATGAAATATTATATAAGACCATTCTGCCACAGTTTTATTTACCAACATTTAAGCACGACTGCCAAACATTCTGTAGGTCATTGTTACAATACAAGAGTATGCCAACAGGTATGCTCTCTCTCTCTCTCTCTCCCTCTCTCTCTCACTCTTTCACTACCAAATATAAAAATTCCATTTTTAATTACGAACTGCACTTTCAAAATAGCAATTGTAAGTTACAGACAAATATAAAAAATCATTATTACTCAGACATAGTTGAAGAACTTGAAGAAGAATGACTTCAAGTAATATTAATAGAGAGCTCATGGTATTTATTTCTCTCTTTCTCTCTCTCCCTACCCAATATTTATTTTTATTTTCTACATTCCCGCCATCTCCCCCATCACTACTAAAATGGGGCATGCCAAGAATGTGTTGGGTTACACTCTACCTGCTACTACTTTTTTTAAGTAGGGAGTATTTTTACCTCTCCCCTCCTTCTCTCCTCTTGTCATAAACTCCAAACATTTTTTCTGAATGATGAGACAGGTAGGTCACAGACATGAGTCTGTCACAGGTCACTTAGTAAGTTTAACCATATTAACTGTGGTTAATTTAGTGTGACATCATATATCTTTCCAATATCTTTACGTTTCGGTTATTTAATTTTGCTTCTATATTTATGCGTACACTCTTCGAGCATGTCAGCTGTGGGTATTAAATAATAAAACAGTAATATAGATATATAAGCACAGAAAAGTGAATGAGTAATTTATCTAATGTATTCTGTACAGTATTAGCATAATAAGTATATGATGATTTATGTCTTCATAAAACAAAATAAAAATCTGAACAAAAATAATAATAATAATAATAATAATAATAACAATAATAATAATAATGGAAATTTTACTCCCATTTTCAATAAATGAAATACTGTAATACTATTACTGACCTACAATTTGTACTGCTAATACTTTTACTACAACTACTACTGCTAGTAAAACTCCTACTACTACTACTAATACCCCTTTCACTGTCAACATAACACCATATTCCACTTAATTTAGCAGGGTATCCACAACTGTAACAAAAAATGCGAGGTAGAGGAGCTTTTCCTCATACCCTGCCCATCCTCAACTTCTCTATCAAGAGTTTAACAGCAAGAAAATTAATACAGTACTTTATTTTGATGGAATTGCCAGTCCATCATCCCCCTATCCCCTTTAGTCCACTCTTATGAAATGCAAATAATATAAAGGATAACTGCACAGTATTACTTTCCATACTGTTATTGTTTTGTTAACTGTGTTGATTTCTCCTTGCAGAAATTTTGCTAAAATCCCAATGTTATGGAGGCAAAACGTTAAAAACAAAATTGGATTAAAATGAAATGCTTTGGCTCCTACTTTTACTCCACTAATAATAATAATAATAATAATAATAATAATAATAATAATAATATTAGAGTAATAATAATAATAATAATAATAATAATTATATAAAAATACATATACAGTATACTGTATACTACAACCTTCACTGCTATGGTAATGGCTTATATTCAGTAAGAATTATAAAAGTTTTTCTTTAAAGGGAGATGATATATACCCGTACTATAGAAGTCTTTCAGGGGGCCACAAGTGAACAAAAATATGTACAAGATCATGGGATTCCTAGCCCTTCACTTCCCTATCCCTTTTAGTAGGCTCATATAATACACAAGGAACAATAATACCAATAATAAATAATTATAATAATATCATTATTAAAAATAATAACAGTAATAATATTAATTTCACATATATAATGCAGAGTAATGAGACAACTTCAATTGCAAATTGAAGTATTTGAGGAAAGATTTTTTTCCCAACTTTGTCTTTTATTTACTGTCACTATTCTTGTATTCCTGACTCAAAATAGTGTATAAGAAATATTTCTTTTCATATAAACATGATGCTATATATTGTAGGGATGCTAAAAACTGATACAAGAAATCTTGAATTTCCTTTTTTTGTTGCAAAATAACTCAGAGATGCAGTAAGAGCAAACAGGACATGATGATGAAGACTTGGTACCTGATAGGTAGGTTTTCAATACTACTACCACTTCTACTGCATATAATAATATTATGTAATTTATCACATATGCTGCCTTCTGTAATACAGTAGAGCATCAACAAACAAAATAAAGTAACATGATTAGATAAGGAAACAATCAAAATATTTTCACAATTTGCTACTTTTTACTAAACAGCTGAAGACGAACCATCCTAAATGTTCCAAGGATGATAAGAGCATGATAAAATGATCTCTAACATTGATGTTGTTGTTTCCTATTTAGCGTTATGTTGAATTCCTATTCAAATGGGGTTGGATACAGACAGGTTGGAGCTGGGGAAGTAAGGCTGGACGCCCTTCCTAAATACCAAACGGTGGGCTCGAACATAAGTGTGTCACTTCCTGAGTCAAGCGCTCTAACCGCTGCACTACAGTGATCCCAAGCTCTGACGCTGATATAAATATCTAATGATGTGGCACGAGCGACGAAACTGATTTCTGGTGAAGACACAAACACTAACAATATCATGCTTCACCTAACAGTTCACTAAATCAGGGTTGTTTCACTAAATTAAGAGTACATAAGTGTACTATTTTATGCATTTTTTTCTAACTTTTCTTTTCCTTTTCCATAGTGTTGATTTCCCTCCTGGAGCCATCTAGTTTATAGTCTTTGATTTTTTCCAACGGGCTTGTTGCTTGGTTTATATTAATAATAATAATAATAATAATAATAATAACAATAATAATAATAATAATAATCAAGGAAGGAAAGGCATTACCGCTGCATAGCTAAGAGAGGAAGAAAGTTTGCCGAAATATAACATATAGTACATAGAAGACACAGTTTCCTTAATTTGTATCTATCTAAAAACAAGAGCCATATTCACCCATATAAAGGGAGAGGCTCAGCCAAAGCAAAAAAACCTTAGCTCTTTGCAGGAACAAAATACAGAAGAGGGGATTCCCAGTACCTTTGCTCCATTCCATTTAGCCTAGTTGACTTTTAAGATATTCAAGGGAACAGAATAAGTATTCTTGCTCCCCTACCTCAGGAGGAATACACACACACACATATCTATGCATATACATGCATGCAATACGCATCTATGTATGTGTATATGCATGTATTGGTAAACATTATTAAAGCTTGTCAATGAAGTGGTTGATATAAAGGGACAAATTTCGAGGTATATTTATAGGAATTTTATAAAGAAAGGCAATGCAGCCCCAAGTAAGCAGATTACGATTGAGAATTTCAGAAAAGTCAAAACCACTAAATACTAGAAGACAAAATATAAAAAAAGCCCCAAAGAAACCTTGAAATAGGAATTACAAGAAAGTGATATCATATCTCTTGTATGAAAAAAAAAACAGGTATGCAAAGAAGTCCAGTTCTGAAATGACTTGGAAGGCGTGAATTCTTCTACTGGCAAAAGGAAAGATAAGAAGTTCTAATCTGAATATTTACCTCGTACTGAACATGCCCAATTTTGACAAGTTATTACAGCCATTGATTTCATGCACAACCACCAGCAAAACAACAAGATTATCATTTAGATTTTCAGATTCTAATAACAACTGAACTCACTCTCATTCTTTGTCCTAATCTTAAAGTAACAAATTGGGAGCCTGCAATAGCTCACTGGTTATGTGCGCATGTTGGGAAGCAATGTGGGTTTCAGCCCATTTTGGGGCATAATGAAATGCATCCACCCATACTCCCCTGGTTCCAGCATGTCTGTGTCTACCCCAATTTGAAGGGGACCAAGTGTAACACATATAATGATGCTTTTCTTTAAATAAACAACCTGCCCTCTCTCTATCACCTTCACTGCATTCTCTGTAAATCTAGTTAAGGATTGTCCAAAGACGCTCTCCTTTCAATACTGTGTTCTATTCGCAATCTCAAAACAGTGTCTTTAAATAAATAACCTGACCATTCTCTATCACCTTCAACTCATTCCCAGTAAATCTAGTTAAGGATTGTTAAAAGACGCTCTCATTTCAATACTGTATTCTATTTGCAATCTCAAAAAAGTGTCTTTAAATAAATAACCTGACCACTCTCTATCACCTTCATTGCATTCCCTGTAAATCTAGTTAAGGATTGTTAAAAGATGCTCTCATTTCAATACAGTATTCTATTCGTATTCTCAAAACAGTGTCTTATTGCATAAAGTATTGGCTTTGTTTATTATACTTCAACTTTTGTGATGAAATAATGAAATGATATGTGTTTGGAAATGAATGTAATCATGAATTTTGTGTATAGACAATAGATGATAGTTTTAGATGGAGTAGGGGAGGCCTGCAATGATCCGTTTTACGTTATGGACTCTCTTTTCTACTAAGGGCTAGGACGATGCTGTCTTACGATGGACTTTGGTTTTGAAAAATGTGACTCTTACCCTGAGTGAATGCTCTTGCTATGATACCTTCTTGCAAAGGACTTTGGTTTTGGAAAGTGTGATTGTTGCCCAGAATGAATGTCCTTTCTAACCTCAGACTGTGCCTGGCTGCGAACACACAACCTGACGAATCAGTCGCGAGCGTTACCACTCGACCAAAGTTGCCATTAGGGGGAGGTCTGTATATTTCCATATTCAAAATGACTGCAAACTGTGATAGTAAAAGATTTTTTGATAACATAGGTATTATTAAGATTGAATCCAAAGATAAAACTAGGAACAATTTGCAGACGAGAAAAACTTTAAAGTTGGGACTAAAGGTCAACGATATTAATTACGGTTATCACATGGATAACAACAAATGCAAAACTAAGTAAACAAAACAATAAAGCACTTCATAATTAAAAGAAATTACCATGTCAATGTCAACTAAACACGCTTCACTACTCTGGCTATTACACACCGGCGCTATAGGGTTTCCATTTGAGTACACGTGCGACGGTACATTTCTTGATCTTAAAACTGAGTGATATTTATTTTCTGCCATAATATTATGAACTTGAGAATTTATGTATGTAAGTATATAATGTATAATAACTATCTTTATTATAAAATAGTAAAACTCACTTTTTTTACTTTATTCATAACACTGTTTGTAGAGACAAAAAAAAACACAACAATTCATATAATTAAACTGAAATTATTTAAAATGAAAACTGAGTCACGATAAAGATAGCTATTAAAATAATTAATATGTTAATGTATACTATATTTATCAAATGTAACATTACTATGAGTCCTATTTCTCAGTTTACTTTACTTTTTCAAACTGGATCCAGTTCTCGTGTCGGGTATTTCATATAAATATTTATACATTTACACCAATGTTGTGGGTCACTTATGCACTGTTGGGCAAATAGCTCATCAAGAAAGCACTGATAAAACTTTTATACTATTCAACTTGATCTTAGATTCTGCCACCTATGGAATGGGGCATCGACCAACACCTGTACACCTGTGCAGAGATGAGAACAGGTGTGCAGTGGTGAAAATGTAATATCCCCATCTTGCACAAGTGTTTGATG
>JAXCGZ010001131.1:0-15000 GCA_037179515.1 Halocaridina rubra
TCAAAAGTCCTAGGTTCGAGTCCCGGTCGGGGTAAAAAAATGATTCATGTTTTCACATATGTAATGTGCTTATTTGATAATTTCATGGCCCGAATGAGATTGGGATTTGAATTAAATGCTAAAATGAAGCCACGAGTGAGGTTGGGGAATCTGTAATATGAACAGTGGCATTCAGTTAGAATGCGTTCATTCCTAAGTATAGCAGATATAAGCTATAAGGTTGGGTTCCTTTTAACCTTCTGTGGTGTAGTGGTAGCGCCTTGACTTAGTAATCAAAAGTCCTAGGTTCGAGTCCCGGTCGGGGTAAAAAAATGATTCATGTTTTCACATATGTAATGTGCTTATTTGATAATTTCATGGCCCGAATGAGATTGGGATTTGAATTAAATGCTAAAATGAAGCCACGAGTGAGGTTGGGGAATCTGTAATATGAACAGTGGCATTCAGTTAGAATGCGTTCATTCCTAAGTATAGCAGATATAAGCTATAAGGTTGGGTTCCTTTTAACCTTCTGTGGTGTAGTGGTAGCGCCTTGACTTAGTAATCAAAAGTCCTAGGTTCGAGTCCCGGTCGGGGTAAAAAAATGATTCATGTTTTCACATATGTAATGTGCTTATTTGATAATTTCATGGCCCGAATGAGATTGGGATTTGAATTAAATGCTAAAATGAAGCCACGAGTGAGGTTGGGGAATCTGTAATATGAACAGTGACATTCAGTTAGAATGCGTTCATTCCTAAGTATAGCAGATATAAGCTATAAGGTTGGGTTCCTTTTAACCTTCTGTGGTGTAGTGGTAGCGCCTTGACTTAGTAATCAAAAGTCCTAGGTTCGAGTCCCGGTCGGGGTAAAAAAATGATTCATGTTTTCACATATGTAATGTGCTTATTTGATAATTTCATGGCCCGAATGAGGTTGGGATTTGAATTAAATGCTAAAATGAAGCCACAAGTGAGGTTGGGGAATCTGTAATATGAACAGTGGCATTCAGTTAGAATGCGTTCATTCCTAAGTATAGCAGATATAAGCTATAAGGTTGGGTTCCTTTTAACCTTCTGTGGTGTAGTGGTAGCGCCTTGACTTAGTAATCAAAAGTCCTAGGTTCGAGTCCCGGTCGGGGTAAAAAAATGATTCATGTTTTCACATATGTAATGTGCTTATTTGATAATTTCATGGCCCGAATGAGATTGGGATTTGAATTAAATGCTAAAATGAAGCCACGAGTGAGGTTGGGGAATCTGTAATATGAACAGTGGCATTCAGTTAGAATGCGTTCATTCCTAAGTATAGCAGATATAAGCTATAAGGTTGGGTTCCTTTTAACCTTCTGTGGTGTAGTGGTAGCGCCTTGACTTAGTAATCAAAAGTCCTAGGTTCGAGTCCCGGTCGGGGTAAAAAAATGATTCATGTTTTCACATATGTAATGTGCTTATTTGATAATTTCATGGCCCGAATGAGATTGGGATTTGAATTAAATGCTAAAATGAAGCCACGAGTGAGGTTGGGGAATCTGTAATATGAACAGTGGCATTCAGTTAGAATGCGTTCATTCCTAAGTATAGCAGATATAAGCTATAAGGTTGGGTTCCTTTTAACCTTCTGTGGTGTAGTGGTAGCGCCTTGACTTAGTAATCAAAAGTCCTAGGTTCGAGTCCCGGTCGGGGTAAAAAATGATTCATGTTTTCACATATGTAATGTGCTTATTTGGTAATTTCATGGCCCGAATGAGATTGGGATTTGAATTAAATGCTAAAATGAAGCCACGAGTGAGGTTGGGGAACCTGTAATATGAACAGTGGCATTCAGTTAGAATGCGTTCATTCATAAGTATAGCAGATTTAAGCTATAAGGTTGGGTTCCTTTTAACCTTCTGTGGTGTAGTGGTAGCGCCTAGACTTAAAGTAATCAAAAGTCCTAGGTTTGAGTCCCGGTCGAGGTAAAACAATGATTCATGTTTTCACATATGTAATGTGCTTATTTGATAATTTCATGTCCCGAATGAGATTGGGATTTGAATTAAATGCTAAAATGAAGCCACGAGTGAGGTTGGGGAATCTGTAATATGAACAGTGGCATTCAGTTAGAATGCGTTCATTCCTAAGTATAGCAGATATAAGCTATAAGGTTGGGTTCCTTTTAACCTTCTGTGGTGTAGTGGTAGCGCCTTGACTTAGTAATCAAAAGTCCTAGGTTCGAGTCCCGGTCGGGGTAAAAAAATGATTCATGTTTTCACATATGTAATGTGCTTATTTGATAATTTCATGGCCCGAATGAGATTGGGATTTGAATTAAATGCTAAAATCAAACCACAAGTGGGGTTGGGGAATCTGTAATATGAACAGTGGTATTCAGTTAGAATGCGTTCATTCCTAAGTATAGCAGATATAAGCTATAAGGTTGGGTTCCTTTTAACCTTCTGTGGTGTAGTGGTAGCGCCTTGACTTAGTAATCAAAAGTCCTAGGTTCGAGTCCCGGTCGGGGTAAAAAAATGATTCATGTTTTCACATATGTAATGTGCTTATTTGATAATTTCATGGCCCGAATGAGATTGGGATTTGAATTAAATGCTAAAATGAAGCCACGAGTGAGGTTGGGGAATCTGTAATATGAACAGTGGCATTCAGTTAGAATGCGTTCATTCCTAAGTATAGCAGATATAAGCTATAAGGTTGGGTTCCTTTTAACCTTCTGTGGTGTAGTGGTAGCGCCTTGACTTAGTAATCAAAAGTCCTAGGTTCGAGTCCCGGTCGGGGTAAAAAAATGATTCATGTTTTCACATATGTAATGTGCTTATTTGATAATTTCATGGCCCGAATGAGATTGGGATTTGAATTAAATGCTAAAATGAAGCCACGAGTGAGGTTGGGGAATCTGTAATATGAACAGTGGCATTCAGTTAGAATGCGTTCATTCCTAAGTATAGCAGATATAAGCTATAAGGTTGGGTTCCTTTTAACCTTCTGTGGTGTAGTGGTAGCGCCTTGACTTAGTAATCAAAAGTCCTAGGTTCGAGTCCCGGTCGGGGTAAAAAATGATTCATGTTTTCACATATGTAATGTGCTTATTTGATAATTTCATGGCCCGAATGAGATTGGGATTTGAATTAAATGCTAAAATGAAGCCACGAGTGAGGTTGGGGAATCTGTAATATGAACAGTGGCATTCAGTTAGAATGCGTTCATTCCTAAGTATAGCAGATATAAGCTATAAGGTTGGGTTCCTTTTAACCTTCTGTGGTGTAGTGGTAGCGCCTTGACTTAGTAATCAAAAGTCCTAGGTTCGAGTCCCGGTCGGGGTAAAAAAATGATTCATGTTTTCACATATGTAATGTGCTTATTTGATAATTTCATGGCCCGAATGAGATTGGGATTTGAATTAAATGCTAAAATGAAGCCACGAGTGAGGTTGTTGAATCTGTAATATGAACAGTGGCATTCAGTTAGAATGCGTTCATTCCTAAGTATAGCAGATATAAGCTATAAGGTTGGGTTCCTTTTAACCTTCTGTGGTGTAGTGGTAGCGCCTTGACTTAGTAATCAAAAGTCCTAGGTTCGAGTCCCGGTCGGGGTAAAAAAATGATTCATGTTTTCACATATGTAATGTGCTTATTTGATAATTTCATGGCCCGAATGAGATTGGGATTTGAATTAAATGCTAAAATGAAGCCACGAGTGAGGTTGGGGAATCTGTAATATGAAAAGTGACATTCAGTTAGAATGCGTTCATTCCTAAGTATAGCAGATATAAGCTATAAGGTTGGGTTCCTTTTAACCTTCTGTGGTGTAGTGGTAGCGCCTTGACTTAGTAATCAAAAGTCCTAGGTTCGAGTCCCGGTCGGGGTAAAAAAATGATTCATGTTTTCACATATGTAATGTGCTTATTTGATAATTTCATGGCCCGAATGAGATTGGGATTTGAATTAAATGCTAAAATGAAGCCACGAGTGAGGTTGGGGAATCTGTAATATGAACAGTGGCATTCAGTTAGAATGCGTTCATTCCTAAGTATAGCAGATATAAGCTATAAGGTTGGGTTCCTTTTAACCTTCTGTGGTGTAGTGGTAGCGCCTTGACTTAGTAATCAAAAGTCCTAGGTTCGAGTCCCGGTCGGGGTAAAAAAATGATTCATGTTTTCACATATGTAATGTGCTTATTTGATAATTTCATGGCCCGAATGAGATTGGGATTTGAATTAAATGCTAAAATGAAGCCACGAGTGAGGTTGGGGAATCTGTAATATGAACAGTGGCATTCAGTTAGAATGCGTTCATTCCTAAGTATAGCAGATATAAGCTATAAGGTTGGGTTCCTTTTAACCTTCTGTGGTGTAGTGGTAGCACCTTGACTTAGTAATCAAAAGTCCTAGGTTCGAGTCCCGGTCGGGGTAAAAAAATGTTTCATGTTTTCACATATGTAATGTGCTTATTTGGTATTTTCATGGCCCGAATGAGATTGGGATTTGAATTAAATGCTAAAATGAAGCCACAAGTGAGGTTGTGGAATCTGTAATATGAACAGTGACATTCAGTTAGAATGCGTTCATTCCTAAGTATAGCATATATAAGCTATAAGGTTGGGTTCCTTTTAACCTTCTGTGGTGTAGTGGTAGCGCCTTGACTTAGTAATCAAAAGTCCTAGGTTCGAGTCCCGGTCGGGGTAAAAAAATGATTCATGTTTTCACATATGTAATGTGCTTATTTGATAATTTCATGGCCCGAATGAGATTGGGATATTGAATTAAATGCTAAAATGAAGCCACGAGTGAGGTTGGGGAATCTGTAATATGAACAGTGGCATTCAGTTAGAATGCGTTCATTCATAAGTATAGCAGATTTAAGCTATAAGGTTGGGTTCCTTTTAACCTTCTGTGGTGTAGTGGTAGCGCCTTGATTTAGTAATCAAAAGTCCTAGGTTTGAGTCCCGGTCGAGGTAAAACAATGATTCATGTTTTCACATATGTAATGTGCTTATTTGATAATTTCATGTCCCGAATGAGATTGGGATTTGAATTAAATGCTAAAATGAAGCCACGAGTGAGGTTGGGGAATCTGTAATATGAACAGTGGCATTCAGTTAGAATGCGTTCATTCCTAAGTATAGCAGATATAAGCTATAAGGTTGGGTTCCTTTTAACCTTCTGTGGTGTAGTGGTAGCGCCTTGACTTAGTAATCAAAAGTCCTAGGTTCGAGTCCCGGTCGGGGTAAAAAAATGATTCATATTTTCACATATGTAATGTGCTTATTTGATAATTTCATGGCCCGAATGAGATTGGGATTTGAATTAAATGCTAAAATCAAACCACAAGTGAGGTTGGGGAATCTGTAATATGAACAGTGGTATTTAGTTAGAATGCGTTCATTCCTAAGTATAGCAGATATAAGCTATAAGGTTGGGTTCCTTTTAACCTTCTGTGGTGTAGTGGTAGCGCCTTGACTTAGTAATCAAAAGTCCTAGGTTTGAGTCCCGGTCGGGGTAAAAAAATGATTCATGTTTTCACATATGTAATGTGCTTATTTGATAATTTCATGGCCCGAATGAGATTGGGATTTGAATTAAATGCTAAAATGAAGCCACGAGTGAGGTTGGGGAATCTGTAATATGAACAGTTTCATTCAGTTAGAATGCGTTCATTCCTAAGTATAGCAGATATAAGTTATAAGGTTGGGTTCCTTTTAACCTTCTGTGGTGTTGTGGTAGCGCCTTGACTTAGTAATCAAAAGTCCAAGGTTCGAGTCCCGGTCGGGGTAAAAAAATTATTCATGTTTTCACATATGTAATGTGCTTATTTGGTAATTTCATGTCCCGAATGAGATTGGGATTTGAATTAAATGCTAAAATGAAGCCACGAGTGAGGTTGGGGAATCTGTAATATGAACAGTGGCATTCAGTTAGAATGCGTTCATTCCTAAGTATAGCAGATATAAGCTATAAGGTTGGGTTCCTTTTAACCTTCTGTGGTGTAGTGGTAGCGCCTTGACTTAGTAATCAAGTCCTAGGTTCGAGTCCCGGTCGGGGTAAAAATATGATTCATATTTTCACATATGTAATGTGCTTATTTGATAATTTCATGGCCCGAATGAGATTGGGATTTGAATTAAATGCTAAAATGAAGCCACAAGTGAGGTTGGGGAATCTGTAATATGAACAGTGGCATTCAGTTAGAATGCGTTCATTCCTAAGTATAGCAGATATAAGCTATAAGGTTGGGTTCCTTTTAACCTTCTGTGGTGTAGTGGTAGCGCCTTGACTTAGTAATCAAAAGTCTTAGGTTCGAGTCCCGGTCGGGGTAAAAAAATGATTCATGTTTTCACATATGTAATGTGCTTATTTGATAATTTCATGTCCCGAATGAGATTGGGATTTGAATTAAATGCTAAAATGAAGCCACGAGTGAGGTTGTTGAATCTGTAATATGAACAGTGGCATTCAGTTAGAATGCGTTCATTCCTAAGTATAGCAGATATAAGCTATAAGGTTGGGTTCCTTTTAACCTTCTGTGGTGTAGTGGTAGCGCCTTGACTTAGTAATCAAAAGTCCTAGGTTCGAGTCCCGGTCGGGGTAAAAAAATGATTCATGTTTTCACATATGTAATGTGCTTATTTGATAATTTCATGGCCCGAATGAGATTGGGATTTGAATTAAATGCTAAAATGAAGCCACGAGTGAGGTTGGGGAATCTGTAACATGAACAGTGGCATTCAGTTAGAATGCGTTCATTCCTAAGTATAGCAGATATAAGCTATAAGGTTGGGTTCCTTTTAACCTTCTGTGGTGTAGTGGTAGCGCCTTGACTTACTAATCAAAAGTCCTAGGTTCGAGTCCCGGTCGGGGTAAAAAAATGATTCATGTTTTCACATATGTAATGTGCTTATTTGATAATTTCATGGCCCGAATGAGATTGGGATTTGAATTAAATGCTAAAATGAAGCCACGAGTGAGGTTGGGGAATCTGTAATATGAACAGTGGCATTCAGTTGGAATGCGTTCATTCCTAAGTATGGCAGATATAAGCTATAAGGTTGGGTTACTTTTAACCTTTTGTGGTGTAGTGGTAGCGTCTTGACTTAGTAATCAAAAGTCCTAGGTTCGAGTCCCAGTCGGGGTAAAAAAATGATTCATGTTTTCACATATGTAATGTGCTTATTTGATAATTTCATGGCCCGAATGAGATTGGGATTTGAATTAAATGCTAAAATGAAGCCACAAGTGAGGTTGGGGAATCTGTAATATGAACAGTGGCATTCAGTTAGAATGCATTCATTCCTAAGTATAGCAGATATAAGCTATAAGGTTGGGTTCCTTTTAACCTTCTGTGGTGTAGTGGTAGCGCCTTGACTTAGTAATCAAAAGTCCTAGGTTCGAGTCCCGGTCGGGGTAAAAAAATGATTCATGTTTTCACATATGTAATGTGCTTATTTGATAATTTCATGGCCCGAATGATATTGGGATTTGAATTAAATGCTAAAATGAAGCCACGAGTGAGGTTAGGGAATATGTAATATGAACAGTGGCATTCAGTTAGAATGCGTTCATTCCTAAGTATAGCAGATATAAGCTATAAGGTTGGGTTCATTTTAACCTTCTGTGGTGTAGTGGTAGCGCCTTGACTTAGTAATCAAAAGTCCTAGGTTCGAGTCCCGGTCGGGGTAAAAAAATGATTCATGTTTTCACATATGTAATATGCTTATTTGATAATTTCATGGCCCGAATGAGATTGGGATTTGAATTAAATGCTAAAATGAAGCCACGAGTGAGGTTGGGGAATCTGTAATATGAACAGTGACATTCAGTTAGAATGCATTCATTCCTAAGTATAGCAGATATAAGCTATAAGGTTGGGTTCCTTTTAACCTTCTGTGGTGTAGTGGTAGCGCCTTGACTTAGTAATCAAAAGTCCTAGGTTCGAGTCCCGGTCGGGGTAAAAAAATGATTCATGTTTTCACATATGTAATGTGCTTATTTGATAATTTCATGGCCGGAATGAGGTTGGGATTTGAATTAAATGCTAAAATGAAGCCACAAGTGAGGTTGGGGAATCTGTAATATGAACAGTGGCATTCAGTTAGAATGCGTTCATTCCTAAGCATAGCAGATATAAGCTATAAGGTTGGGTTCCTTTTAACCTTCTGTGGTGTAGTGGTAGCGCCTTGACTTAGTAATCAAAAGTCCTAGGTTCGAGTCCCGGTCGGGGTAAAAAAATGATTCATGTTTTCACATATGTAATGTGCTTATTTGATAAGTTCATGGCCCGAATGAGATTGGGATTTGAATTAAATGCTAAAATGAAGCCACGAGTGAGGTTGTTGAATCTGTAATATGAACAGTGGCATTCAGTTAGAATGCGTTCATTCCTAAGTATAGCAGATATAAGCTATAAGGTTGGGTTCCTTTTAACCTTCTGTGGTGTAGTGGTAGCGCCTTGACTTAGTAATCAAAAGTCCTAGGTTCGAGTCCCGGTCGGGGTAAAAAAATGATTCATGTTTTCACATATGTAATGTGTTTATTTGATAATTTCATGGCCCGAATGAGATTGGGATTTGAATTAAATGCTAAAATGAAGCCACGAGTGAGGTTGGGGAATCTGTAATATGAACAGTGGTATTCAGTTAGAATGCGTTCATTCCTAAGTATAGCAGATATAAGCTATAAGGTTGGGTTCCTTTTAACCTTCTGTGGTGTAGTGGTAGCGCCTTGACTTAGTAATCAAAAGTCCTAGGTTCGAGTCCCTGTCGGGGTAAAAAAATGTTTCATGTTTTCACATATGTAATGTGCTTATTTGGTAATTTCATGGCCCGAATGAGATTGGGATTTGAATTAAATGCTAAAATGAAGCCAGGAGTGAGGTTGTGGAATCTGTAATATTAACAAGGACATTCAGTTAGAATGCGTTCATTCCTAAGTATAGCAGATATAAGCTATAAGGTTGGGTTCCTTTTAACCTTCTGTGGTGTAGTGGTAGCGCCTTGACTTAGTAATCAAAGTCCTAGGTTCGAGTCCCGGTCGGGGGAAAAAAATGATTCATGTTTTCACATATGTAATGTGCTTATTTGATAATTTCATGGCCCGAATGAGATTGGGATATTGAATTAAATGCTAAAATGAAGCCACGAGTGAGGTTGGGGAATCTGTAATATGAACAGTGGCATTCAGTTAGAATGCGTTCATTCATAAGTATAGCAGATATAAGCTATAAGGTTGGGTTCCTTTTAACCTTCTGTGGTGTAGTGGTAGCGCCTTGATTTAGTAATCAAAAGTCCTAGGTTTGAGTCTCTGTCGAGGTAAAACAATGATTCATGTTTTCACATATGTAATGTGCTTATTTGATAATTTCATGTCCCGAATGAGATTGGGATTTGAATTAAATGCTAAAATGAAGCCACGAGTGAGGTTGGGGAATCTGTAATATGAACAGTGGCATTCAGTTAGAATGCGTTCATTCCTAAGTATAGCAGATATAAGCTATAAGGTTGGGTTCCTTTTAACCTTCTGTGGCGTAGTGGTAGTGCCTTGACTTAGTAATCAAAAGTCCTAGGTTCGAGTCCCGGTCGGGGTAAAAAAATGATTCATGTTTTCACATATGTAATGTGCTTATTTGATAATTTCATGGCCCGAATGAGATTGGGATTTGAATTAAATGCTAAAATCAAACCACAAGTGAGGTTGGGGAATCTGTAATATGAACAGTGGCATTCAGTTAGAATGCGTTCATTCCTAAGTATAGCAGATATAAGCTATAAGGTTGGGTTCCTTTTAACCTTCTGTGGTGTAGTGGTAGCGCCTTGACTTAGTAATCAAAAGTCCTAGCTTTGAGTCCCGGTCGGGGTAAAAAAATGATTCATGTTTTCACATATGTAATGTGCTTATTTGATAATTTCATGGCCCGAATGAGATTGGGATTTGAATTAAATGCTAAAATGAAGCCACGAGTGAGGTTGGGGAATCTGTAATATGAACAGTGGCATTCAGTTAGAATGAGTTCATTCCTAAGTATAGCAGATATAAGCTATAAGGTTGGGTTCCTTTTAACCTTCTGTGGTGTAGTGGTAGCGCCTTGACTTAGTAATCAAAAGTCCTAGGTTCGAGTCCCGGTCGGGGTAAAAAAATGATTCATGTTTTCACATATGTAATGTGCTTGTTTGATAATTTCATGGCCCGAATGAGATTGGGATTTGAATTAAATGCTAAAATGAAGCCACGAGTGAGGTTGGGGAATCTGTAACATGAACAGTGGCATTCAGTTAGAATGCGTTCATTCCTAAGTATAGCAGATATAAGCTATAAGGTTGGGTTCCTTTTAACCTTCTGTGGTGTAGTGGTAGCGCCTTGACTTAGTAATCAAAAGTCCTAGGTTCGAGTCCCGGTCGGGGTAAAAAAATGATTCATGTTTTCACATATGTAATGTGCTTATTTGATAATTTCATGGCCCGAATGAGATTGGGATTTGAATTAAATGCTAAAATGAAGCCACGAGTGATGTTGGGGAATCTGTAATATGAACAGTGGCATTCCGTTAGAATGCGTTCATTCCTAAGTATAGCAGATAAAAGCTATAAGGTTGGGTTCCTTTTAACCTTCTGTGGTGTAGTGGTAGCACCTTGACTTAGTAATCAAAAGTCCTAGGTTCGAGTCCCGGTCGGGGTAAAAAAATGATTCATGTTTTCACATATGTAATGTGCTTATTTGATAATTTCATGGCCCGAATGAGGTTGGGATTTGAATTAAATGCTAAAATGAAGCCACGAGTGAGGTTGGGGAATCTGTAATATGAACAGTGGCATTCAGTTAGAATGCGTTCATTCCTAAGTATAGCAGATATAAGCTATAAGGTTGGGTTCCTTTTAACCGTCTGTGGTGTAGTGGTAGCGCCTTGACTTAGTAATCAAAAGTCCTAGGTTTGAGTCCCGGTCGGGGTAAAACAATGATTCATGTTTTCACATATGTAATGTGCTTATTTGATAATTTCATGGCCCGAATGAGATTGGGATTTGAATTAAATGCTAAAATGAAGCCACGAGTGAGGTTGGGGAATCTGTAATATGAACAGTGGCATTCAGTTAGAATGCGTTCATTCCTAATTATAGCAGATATAAGCTTTAAGGTTGGGTTCCTTTTAACCTTCTGTGGTGTAGTGGTAGCGCCTTGACTTAGTAATCAAAAGTCCTAGGTTCGAGTCCCGGTCGGGGAAAAAAAAATAATAATTCATGTTTTCACATATGTAATGTGTTTATTTGATAATATATATATATATATATATATATATATATATATATATATATATATATATATATATATATATATATATATATATATATATATATATATATATATATATATATATATATATATTTAAGTATATATATATATATATATATATATATATATATATATATATATATATATATATATATATATATATATATATATATATATATATATATATATATATATATATATATATATATATATATATATATATATATATATATATATATATATATATATATATATATATATATATATATATATATATATATATATATATATATATATATATATATATGTGTGTGTGTGTGTGTGTGTGTGTGTGTGTGATTACCTAATTGTGATTACCTAATTGTGTTTACGAGAAAGAGCCCAAAGCTCGTATCTTCCCGTCTTGTGAACGGTTCCATTTTAGACTTAGTGATACTTATCATACCTGTCCTTAAAACTATGGATTGAGATAGCATTAACTACCTCCTCGCTTAGCCAATTCCAATTATCAACTAATCTTACACTGAAAAAGTATTTCCTTACATCCTGCAAAGAAGTTTTCTTACGAAGCTTCAAACTATGACCTCTAGTTCTAGAGCCAGCCATATCACAATATCGATCCCTATCCACTCTATCATAACCATGAAGGAATTTAAAGACTGTCACCATATCCCCCCACACTCTTCTAGCTTCGAGTGATGGTAAGTCTAATTCCCTCACCCTCTCATCATAACTGAGATTGCATATTTCTGGCACCAGTTTCGTGGCATGTCTTTGAACTTTTTCAAGCTTAGCTATGTGCTTTTTCAAGTGCGGATTCCAAAAGGGGGCTGCATATTCGAGTTTTGGTCTCACATAGGTTACATAATATTTCTGAACATTTCCTTGTCCATGTGCCTGAAGGCTACCCTTACATTTGATAAGAATGCATATGCTGCCCTTACTATGCCATTTATAATTATTTCTGGAGACAAATCTGCCAGTATGTTTACTCCTAGATCTCTCTCATTTTCTGTCTCTTTAAGTTGTACTCCAGCCACCGAGTAGTCAAGCTTGGGCCTTCTTGCACTTGTACCCATTCTCATTACCTTACATTTTGAAGTATTGAATTTCATTAGCCACTTTTCTGACCACTCATGCAGATTATTTAGATCCTCCTGAAGTTCTCTACCATTGTTCTCATTTTTTACTTTCTTCACAATCTTTGCATCATCTGCAAACATATTCATGAATGAATTTACAGATTCTGGTAGGTCATTTACATATACAAGGAACAAAAGTGGCCCTAAAACTGAACTCTGTGGAACTCCACTACTAACTCTTCTCCATTCAGACACTGAGTGTCTTACTCTAACCCTCTGGTCCCTTCCTTCTAAGTAAGTTTTTATCCATTCCAAAACATTTCCACCTATTCTAGCCATTGATTGCAGCTTCCTAATAAGTCTCCCATGTGGAACAGTGTCAAACGCTTTCTGGAAGTCTAGGAATATGCAATCTGCCCAGCCCTCTCTTTCCTGTAAGATTTAGCTTACCTCATCATAAATTTCTAATAAGTTTGTTACTGTTGATCTACCTTCTCTGAAGCCATGTTGCCTCACTGACAAAAAGTTGAAGGATTCCAAGTGAAGAGAGATATGTTTCCTTAGTAGTTTCTCCATAACTTTGCAAACTATGCTGGTCAAGAAAACTGGTCTATAGTTCAGAGCCGTATCCCTCCTTCCCTTTTTGAAGATAGGTATCACATTTGCTTGTTTCCAGCATCTTGGAATCTCCCCCGACTCCAGTGACTCCTTAAATATGATACTTAGTGCCACTGATATTGTGTTTGCGCATTTTTTAAGCACATGAGGGGATATGTCATCAGGACCTGTAGCTTTATGAACATCTAAATCCATCAGCGCTTTGCATAGCTCTGTGGCTGTAAGGTTGATGTTCTCTAATGCCGGCCCTTGAGCTTCTATCACTGCAATCTGAGGGGGTGGGGTATTTTCTACTGTAAATACTGACTGAAACTCCTTGTTCAATTCTTTGCAGATCTCTTCATCCGTCTCAGTGATGCTTCCATCCGCTCTCTTTAGCCTTAAAACCTGTTCTTTTACCTTCAGTTTTCCTCTGATAAAGCTGTGGAAAAGCTTGGGATTTTCTTTAGCCTTCCTGGTGATGTCCCTCTCATAGTCTCTCTCTGCCTCTCTCCTTTTACTTAGGTAGTGATTTCTTGCTCTTTTGTAGGCTTGCCAGGCATTTATGTTTTTTCTCCTCCTATACCTTTTCCAGCATTTGTCTCTCCACTCCTTAGCTCTTTTACACCCATTATCGAACCATTTCTCTCTGGCATGAATTACACCTACTTTGGTGACAGGTATGCAGCACTCTACTATCTTCCCATATTTCTCACAAAAGATGTCATACATTTCTTGTACAGATTTGTTGTAAAATAAGGTTCTCCAGTCAAGAACTGCAAAAAGCTCATTCATTTTGATGTAATCTCCTTTCGGATAGTTCCTCCTCATGTCCTCAGTGCCTCTACTCTCAGGAAGAATAGCTTCAATGATATACTCCATCAACAACACACAGTGGTCACTCTTTCCAATTGGTGGTTCATACTCAATATTTTCAATATCCAACACATTATCTGTGAACACTAGATCAAGTAGTGATGGCTCATCCCCACCCCTGGCCCTTGTTGGTTCAATTACATGTTGGTGTAGGAAATTCCCTTGTACGCAATCTAGGAATCTTGCCCCAAATGAATCCTCACCACTGTGTGGGTCAAGATTTATCCAATCTATCTCTTTATGATTAAAGTCTCCCATAATCAAAATCCTACATTTTTTTCCCGTGCCATGTTAACAACTGAGTTTATGAGTTCAATAGTACCTATATGACTTTCCTCATAAACTTCAAGCCTATTTTGGTTCCTTGGTGGGTTGTATACAACAGTTATTATAATGCTCTCTGACCCAGTATTTATGCGAGCAACAAGAAATTCCTTGAACTCACTTTCTATAGCCAAGTTTATTTCTTCAACTTGAATCCTTTCACTTATGAGCAGTGCTATCCCTCCACCAGTCCTCTCAGATCTTTCAACCCTTAGTATTCTGAAGCCCTTAGGAAAAACTGTGACACTGTTTATGTCCTCACTCAACTTAGTCTCTGTAATTGCTACTATATCTGCCTTACTGTTGTGAATCCTATCTTTTAATTCTACTGCCTTACCAGCTAATCCATCAGCATTTGTGTATAACAATCTTAATGAGTGTGTGTGTGTGTTTGTGTGTGAATGGTTAGAACTACGTAAGGAAATTGAAAGGAATTTTGAGATCCTTATTACTTTCAAGGGTATTACTTTTCTTCATTGGTGTCTGATTTGTAAAAATGAGTGAAGCGATATATATACATACAGAAAACAGGAGAACGGGAAAATTAGCAACTCAGCAAAGGAGATCATGTGCTTGACCACATAAACAAATATTTTTTTTCTCATTACAGTTTCCCCCAACCTCACTCGTAGCTTCGTTTTCGCATTCAATTCAATTCCCAATCTCATTATGTACCAACAATATTCAAATAAGCACATTATCATATGTGAAGTCATAAATCAATTTTACTCCGACCCGGACTTGAATATAGGACACATAAATACTGTGCCAAGGCGCTACCAACTACGCCACAGAGGGCATAAAACAGAAACAAACCTTACAGCTTAACTGCTATACTAAGAATGAACGCATTTTATCTGAATAACTT
>JAXCGZ010001131.1:22500-26249 GCA_037179515.1 Halocaridina rubra
ACTGTTCAATGCATTCCTTGATCTGGACATTCCAAGATGCAATCTCGTTTCTCTCAGAAGAGAGCAGTGAACTATCATTTAATTAATGCAGGTTGTCATTCAGCTGTTTATTGCTTTCTTCTTGTTTAGAAATGCTGGTTTCTAGTTCACTCTTTTCTCCTTCCAGTTTCTTTTTTTCGTTTTTCTAGATCTTTTCTCTCTTGCCCTTGTACTTTACTAGCTTCCTCCAACAATCTTAATTCATATCTGACTGTTTCATTCTCTTTCAATTCTCTATCCATATTCCGAATTTTATCATCCTGGTTATTTACCATTGTCTCCAATGACTTGCCTTTTTGCTTCACTCGTCTAACAGCCACTCCTCCTTCCCCTAAATCCCAAATAGATCCTTTATCACCCCTCCCCTGACTATTTTATGGGGGGGGGGTTGGCACGAAGATGATCTCATTTTGATGTTTTCCCTTTCACAGAATATAGAGAGAAAAAAAGAGAGTAAAGTTTCTATATAAGCTTAACACAGAATTTCTATAACTTCATGTGAGTACTATTTAGCTAATCAGTTCATCTCTTTTCTGGTAACACACATTCTAACTTAAAATTTGACTTTGGTATTTATGGGAAGAAAAAAATGCAAAGCAAAAACCGACTTGAAGGAAAATTCAAATTTGTATCTGAGGAGACACCCACCTGTTCTGCTATATATTCTTCTTAATTGCTAAAAGGCTATTCCAAAAGAAACAAAAATATTAATCACTGGTTAGCCAAGGTATGTTATCACAGGATCAGACTTTAAATCTAACTCAATTTATGCAAAAAAACTAATAAAAGAGAAAAAAGCAAAAAAAAAAAAAAAAAGACAGCTCTGCTACTTGGCAACTTAACTCTGTACTGTTGACAGGTGTATTTTTCGTATTTATTTAATTATTCAATTATTTCGCATAACAAACTAACTATAAAGTTAATCTACATAAGATGGATATTGATTTTAGTAATATATGGAACTACAGGATCAGGTAAACGGCTCAATGAGCTTTCCCCAATTTACACAAAGAATTAGGTAAGGAGACGTGATGGCTTCCCCTCTGGCAACTACATGGTACCGGTGATCTGGAACTAGAATTGGATGTTTGTTAATCTTTTCCAGATCTTGAGTGACAGATAAAGCAAGGGCCTCACTTTCTCCCACATCATTGTGAGATTAATGATGCCAGTCATCTGTGGAGTACACTGAAGTCTCTTATGTAGATCTTTTCAGTAAGTGGGTGAGCTGATAGCAAGGACTCCTGAGAATAAGACACCTTTTCCAAGAAAGACACAAAGTTAATTGATTTAGGAGGGCAGAAGCAGAATCAAAGAAATTAGGTGTATAAGTGTTACGTCGTCATTGCCTTGACCGTAACCTTGTTTTCCTTCATCTTAATGTTTTCTTTTTGCAAGGGCTTTTATTGATGAGGGCAGTATTCTTGCCTGTCCCGGTGTCGCACACATAATATATATATATATATATATATATATATATATATATATATATATATATATATATATATATATATATATATATATATATATATATAAATATATATTTATATATATATATATATATATATATATATATATATAATATATATATATATATATATATATATATATATATATATATATATATATATATATATATATATATATATATATATATATATATATATATATATATATATGTATATATACATATATATATATATATATATATATATATATATATATATATATATATATATATATATATATATATATATATATATATATATATATATATATATATATATATATATATATATATATATATATATATATATATATATATATATATATATATATATATATATATATATATATATATATATATATATATATATATATATATATATATATATATATATATATATATATATATATATATATATATATATATATATATATATATATATATATATATATATATATATATATATATATATATATATATATATATATATATATATATATATATATATATATATATATATATATATATATATATATATATATATATATATATATATATATATATATATATATATATATATATATATATATATATATATATATATATATATATATATATATATATATATATATATATATATATATATATATATATATATATATATATATATATATATATATATATATATATATATATATATATATATATATATATATATATATATATATATATATATATATATATATATATATATATATATATATATATATATATATATATATATATATATATATATATATATATATATATATATATATATATATATATATATATATATATATATATATATATATATATATATATATATATATATATATATATATATATATATATATATATATATATATATATATATATATATATATATATATATATATATATATATATATATATATATATATATATATATATATATATATATATATATATATATATATATATATATATATATATATATATATATATATATATATATATATATATATATATATATATATATATATATATATATATATATATATATATATATATATATATATATATATATATATATATATATATATATATATATATATATATATATATATATATATATATATATATATATATATATATATATATATATATATATATATATATATATATATATATATATATATATATATATATATATATATATATATATATATATATATATATATATATATATATATATATATATATATATATATATATATATATATATATATATATATATATATATATATATATATATATATATATATATATATATATATATATATATATATATATATATATATATATATATATATATATATATATATATATATATATATATATATATATATATATATATATATATATATATATATATATATATATATATATATATATATATATATATATATATATATATATATATATATATATATATATATATATATATATATATATATATATATATATATATATATATATATATATATATATATATATATATATATATATATATATATATATATATATATATATATATATATATATATATATATATATATATATATATATATATATATATATATATATATATATATATATATATATATATATATATATATATATATATATATATATATATATATATATATATATATATATATATATATATATATATATATATATATATATATATATATATATATATATATATATATATATATATATATATATATATATATATATATATATATATATATATATATATATATATATATATATATATATATATATATATATATATATATATATATATATATATATATATATATATATATATATATATATATATATATATATATATATATATATATATATATATATATATATATATATATATATATATATATATATATATATATATATATATATATATAGATATATATATATATATATATATATTTATATTTAGATATATATATATATATATATATATATATATATATATATATATATATATATATATATATATATATATATATATATATATATATATATATATATATATATATATATATATATATATATATATATATATATATATATATATGATTCATATTTTACT
>JAXCGZ010001132.1:0-2500 GCA_037179515.1 Halocaridina rubra
GAGTATATCTGGAGCTTTGTAGAGCTTCTCTTCCTTTTTCATTTTCTCTTTATGATGAGCTTTACTAATTCTTCATCGCTACATAACGTTTTCTCCTTAATTTACTTTTTCTCTTCGTAGTCGTTGTAATATATTTACATGTATTAAACGTTGTCACCGAAGTGAACATTTGTAAGGCCGCTTTCACACCAAAGTGGCACGTCGCATGCCACGTGGCACGCCAGTTGAAAACGAACATCCGGAAATATATGAAATCATTCACACAGAAGTGACTTGACACGTCCCATGTGCCACGCCACTCCTGTGTGAAAGGTTTTATATCTTCCCGGATGTTCGTTTTCAACCGGCATGCCACGTGCGACGTGCCACTTTGGTGTGGAAGCGGCCTAATTTAGATGCTTGTGAGTTATTGGACAGCACTGTAAAGCTCTTTCATATTGCAGTATAAGAATGCAACTGCTTTTATCGATTTCTTCTTATATTGGTGTTAATTGTTTTCATGTATTATATATTGCTTTTCATTAGGCTTTTAATACTTGAGAAGACTTTGGGATTCAAGTCTGTCTAATATCTTTGGTTTTTTAGACCTTTCTTGATTGGAGCTTCCCACGTGCACATGTACCCAATGAATTTTCTTCATTTACATATTGATTTATTTAGACTGATTATTAGAAATTAGTAAGTTAAAGTGAAGCATATTGCAGACTATTCCCTTCACATTGCAAGATTTGTTAGATGTAAGATTTCAATCTTTGTCTGTCACCAGACACCGCCTGGATATTTAATTAGGCTGACAATTCAATTCACTGTATCATTACCAAGCATTCTCGGCATTTATTAGTCGGTCAGAACACGTGTGTAGTATTTTTTCTAGTGTTATTTTTAGACGACTGAATGTATGTTGGGAAGCGGTAAGAATAAGAGGAAAAATTGAGATAAATAGGAGAGAAGAAAAGGGAGAGAAATGGAGTCCTTCCGTTGCTATGTCCCACATAGGAGGAGGGTTTAACGGCCCATACCGTATGCATACCGTGTTATCTGGTACCTTGTTAGGAGAGAGGGAGCGAGGGGTGGATATAATACAGGGGGGGGGGATAAGAAGATCTATGTAATGTAAGTAGATGGGATATTGTTTGATGGTCATGGGTTTTTAAACAGGTTGACATTATTCCCTCGAGACTGTTGGTCCATAATGTATACAGTACAACGGCCTAATTCCAATCTGTTGTTTTTCTCTATATGGTAGGCCTGCCTCCCTTATGATAATGCTGTAGCCATTGCCATATCAGAACATCTAATTTTTCATTCGTTTATTGTATAGTAATATAAGTATCATTGCTCAAACTGATAGGAATGAAGTATATAACCAGGTTTCAAATATAATGAGAGTTAGAAGAGTTCTTGTATCAATGACTTGCCAGCGTGCCATGTTAATTGTTGTCAACCCTGAATTCTACTCTGAATTCAAATTCCTGGCATGCTATACACTGCCTGAAGCAGGAAACTGTCACTCATGGTATGATTTTAAAAGAAGATTGGATGTACACAGAAGCCAAATTTAGGCTAATATTGGGTTGCATCTGGTGTCTGTAGCTGCTGATTGTTTGGAAACTTAAAGTAAGAATTTTCCAAGCTCTATGCACGGTGAAATTCAGATGACAAGAAGTCGTCTTTTGACGGTCAAGAAGCCATGACTTAGGTAGAATACTTAAGCATCAGGCTCTTCGACCCCCTGCATTAAAAATAGAGAATACTAGTTGCTGTTATGATTTTATAAATGTCAATGTACTATAACGGGGTAATTATTTTCACTATATATATGTCAGTTAGAAATAAATTAAGAAATATGCAGAAGAGACTTGCAATGTCAAAACAGAAGATGGGTCACAGCACAATGTGAGTGATTATGATCTCTTGAGATGTAAATGGAGGCTGTCTAGAGAGCAAGGTCCTTTATGTCTGATCACGATTCATATATGGAGTTATGGTCAAATGTATTTTCGTAGATCTTGAATAACAGTTGAAGTAAGAACGTGTGTCCTTTACAGATAGGTGAGGCTGAACATATGAACAACAACAGAATCCACTGATAAGAAGAAGAAAAGAGGGTGATGAGACAGTTTAAAATTATTATTATGCTTAGGCTATGGTTGTGTTTATTTATATGCTATTTTTTTTTTATTCTCGACTGGAAGAAAGGTATTCGGTTAAATTTACATTGTCTTGACCTATGATGTGTATGTCAGTGCCATAGTTAAATAATCTTTAATGTAAACCTGAGAGATTTTTGCCTATAAACCTTGTGAACTCTGTTTCATATGGAAAGAAATTTAACAAGTTTATATGGCAGTAAATTTGCTCTTCAGTACATGAATAGTTAGACTATGTCCTACGTACATATCCAGGTTATATTTCTGCTTAGAAAAGTAGTGAAAAAGCTACAGTATATGAGTACTGATACTCTCTATCCTTCAGTTATATAAAATTCATGAATGTATTT
>JAXCGZ010001132.1:7500-17500 GCA_037179515.1 Halocaridina rubra
GTGGCTCAAGCGGTAGCGTCCGTGACTCTGAGGCGTCAGATCGAGGGTTCGCTCCCCATCACGGTCTGAGGTTAGCAAGAGCATACACTTAGGGTAAGGATTACATCTGCCAAAACAGGTCCTTCGCAAAAAGGCCACCGTCCTAGCCCTTGGCAGAAAAGGGAGTTCGTGACGTAAAACCGGAACAGTCTAGAAGTATTAAATTTCTATCGTCATAACTGTATGAGAAAATTGGAGGGTTCTGATGTACTGTCCTTCACCGCGAAAGGTGTTTCCCTGAGTGTTGTCATATTCGTATGTAGATTATTTTGGGGACCTGAAAGATTTATTTTTGTCCTTTTTTTAATTTACTAGTAAATCCTTCCTGAATCTCTGCTACTACTTCTACTACTACTACTACTTCTATACTACTACTAAATCATGTAGTAGGTTGGCCCATAGCACCATCCGCCCGTTGCAATGCTACAGCTGAAAGTTCATTTGGACTTAAATAGGACTGTTTGACGTCAAGTCTTCCTTCAGTTACGGTTCTCTTTCTATGTCTACATCAACACCGAATATTCTTGGATATTCGTTACACATCTCTTATTATCCCTTCACCTCTAACAAGTCACAATACTCCCCAACTGTTTCTCTTTTCTTTTTCTTTTCTTTTCGAACCCAGGCTCGATGAGGTTTTGTTTTTTTTGCCGCCCGTCCTGGTGTCACAATCATAAAAAAAAATCAAACAATCAAATATCTCTGATATGTTCCCATCAACGCAGTTGGTTACTTGCTGCCTCATGTATCATATTTATTGTAAATTATTTACAGAATACACAAGATATTGAAGAATATATTTTCTATTGATCTTAGGACCAGAAGTGAATAACCAATTTGTATCTTAAGAGAGATCCGACAAATTTCTACACATCCAGGATTTGAGCTATATCACCTTGTATATAAAATAACATCTTTATGTTATGCAGAGAAGTCTTTTACTAAGAGAATGCTTTGGGTAAAGTGTAATCATCCATCCATCCATATACCAACGCCATATTCCCCTTTATAAGGGGGGTGGCTGAGTCAAAGAAAAACCTTTGACTTTTTGTGGGAAGTAAATACTGAGAAGGGGATGTTCAGTCCCCTCGCTCCGCTCCATTTAGTCGACTTATACAACACGGAGGAAGTATTCTTACTCCCCTTCCTCTGGGGGTAAGTGTAATCATAATTTTTGTTTTATGAAAACTGATGGGCGTTTCGCTCCCACAAAACATCCAGAAACGAATGATTTCTTCACAACATAAATTGTAGGCCTAGGAAGGCTACTATTGCTCCGTCATCAAAAATGTTTCTAGGAGTAGTCAAGATGGATATTCTAGATTTATTATAACTCGTCGGGAGGCTCTTATCTCTTGGTCATGGTATGGAGTCTGGAGGGTTACGGGCGTTAGTTTCTAATGTATATGGTATGGAGTCTTGAGGGTTACGGGCGATAGTTTCTAATGTATATGGTATGGAGTCTTGAGGGTTACGGGCGATAGTTTCTAATGTATATGGTATGGAGTCTTGAGGGGTACGGGCGATAGTTTCTAATGTATATGGTATGGAGTCTTGAGGGTTACGGGCGATAGTTTCTAATGTATACTGCGCTTGTTAGGAAAATAGATTTATTTGTTCTAGATTAATAATCCCTTCTTAGAAAAGTACATAAATTTAAAAAATATATATATTGTAAGTTATTAGTTTATACTCCAGAAATGGATTTTTTTTTTCATACATATTGATAACTTAATGTAATAATCGTTGGAGTAACTTTATGCTAATGTATTTTCGTATTTTTTTCTTCCACAGCCGATATTTTGAGCAACCCAAATACCGAAGAGAAAGAAGGAGGCGGCGGAGGAGTAGGAGGAGACGATTGTGAAGAGGAGGAGGGGGATTCGGCCCCCCAGACCCCCACGCATGAGGACTCCTATTCTCGTCCGCCTTACAAACCCAGCTTCAACAACCCTCGCAGGGGAGGCCCTTACCACTTCCATAACCACCACTACCACCACCACGGTTACTACCATGCCAACTACGACCGAAGGTTTGATAAAAACTTCGACAGGTACAATAGCGAAAATTTTAGGAATCTAGAGAACCGAGGGGGAGGCGTTCCCTTTGAAAAGCCTTATAGCAATGCTAAGCCTTTCTACGACAGGAACTACCACCACTACGACAAGTTCTACCCTCGACCTCCTTTCTATGGCGAACACAACTTCAAATTCGCTGGTGGTGGTGGTGGAGGGTACGTGGAAAGGGGTCGTCGTCCTTTTAGGCCTTACGGACCCCGGCCGGGATTCTTTCCTCCCCGAGGCTTCCCCGGACACTTCGGCAGCGGTGGAAGGGGGCCATTCTACGAGTGCCATGGAAAAGGTAGTAGCGTGAACGGGTGTGAGGGGGAGGAAGACGAGGAAGAGTGGGATGAGGAGGGCATTCTGGTGGTGAACGAGGGACAACAACAACTCCAACAACAACAACATCACCAGCAAAAGATGGGGGAGGGAGGCGGAGGAGGGAGCTGTGAGAGACCCTCCCAACCCGTCCATACCGTCATGATAAATAACGGTGAGATTAAATAGGGAAAAAAAAAAACGAAAAAATAAAAAAAACATTATTCTTCGGTGAAGTAAAATAGACGAAATGGATTTTTTTTATTCTCTCTCACTCTCTCTCTCTTTATTTTCTTTAGGTTCTTTCACTGAAGACGAAGATGAAGAGGGTCGCTAGTAATAAAAAAGGACCATGGGAGAATTGCTTCGTGTACAATCGCACTTTATATATAAAAATGAATTAATATATAATACTAAAAGGAATAAATTTATAACATTAAAATTGTCACTGTGTCATGCTCCATATTTAATAACGAATTTTTTTTTCATTTCTTGATACATATTAAAAGTATCTTTTTAGTTAATATATGCTCCTAAAGGTCTGTTTTGCTCGGTACGATTATCGCTCAACGATAATCGTTCATGGCTCAACGATGATCGTCAAACGATTGTCTAGAGCACTAATTCTTTGGTTTTGAATGGGGCTGTTTTGCAGCAGTCGCTCGAAGCAAAACAGCCCCATTAAAAAACAAAGAGTTAGTGCTCCAGACAATCGTTTGACGATCATCTTTGAGCCATGAACGATCATCGTTGAGCGATAATCTCACCGAGCCAAACGCACCTTAAGAGCTACTTTTGGGGATATATTTAATTTTCATTTTTTATAATTTTGTTTTAGTTAAATTCGACAGAGAACGCTCACGAAAATTTATTTAATTTTTCCCCGATTAATAATTTATCATCTCGTGATATTTTCGTCTATACTCTCATATCGTTCGATTAATGTCTGGCTCTCTGTATCACCCACTCTTCCACGCTCGTTCCAAACAGTTTTATGTTCCTATTTTATGGGAATGGGAATCGGGGAGAGGCTTAGGAAAAACCATGAGGAGTTTATTATTATTATTATTATTATTATTATTATTATTATTATTATTATTAGACTTGTTATTATTATCATCATTATTATTATGATATGTTGTTTTTTGTTTTGTCGTTGTTTTGTTCTTGTTTTTTCTAATGTAGTTTTATTTTAAGGTCCCAAATGCAATTAGTAGCAGTAATAGTAGTAGTGGTAGTATTATTAGTCATTGTTTTACTAGAAGTACTGAGAGTAGTGGCGCTGGTGGACTGGGTAGTAGCTATACAATCCCAAGATCCTTTTTCTTTTTTACAGTAAAGACCCTCAAACTCAAATTTTGTCTTTTTTCGGATATCATTATTCCATGAGGGTATTACACCGTCAATGACTCTAACTGGCCTTGACAGAATATAATTTTTTACAGAGAGTATTAGTTACATCTCAAATAACACACACACACACACACGCACACACACACACACACACCCACATCTATAACTTTTACAAAATTTACCTCTTTAAAGTTATAAGATTGTGATGTGGTCGTCGGTAATTATCTATAGCAGAAATCTTATATTTTACGCTTCTTATACACAGTCTAGAGATTTCTTTAGCGATTTTACCCTCAGATATAGAAACTCGGTTTTCATCAAGTTAAAAATTTACCTTGTGGTCTGTTCTGACGTAAAAATTAATTTCCAAATTTGAGTTAATGACGATCTCAAAGTAAGACCGAAGTTAAGATGTGAGCGATAAAGTTAATACACAAATATGGAAGTCATTGAGTTACTGAAAGTTAAATGCTGTAAGAAAAAAACTTTAACTAAACTCTTTAATATGAAGTTAACTTCGAATATGCGTTTTTTTTTTCCAAAAAAATAGTTTAACTGTTTATTTTCTTTTTTGTCATATCGTTTTCATATTAAACATTTGCTTATATATATTTCTCGGTATGTCATATTGAACATTTGCTTATATAAATTTCTCAGTAATTCATATTGAACATTTGCTTATATAAATGTCGCAGTATTTCATATTAAACATTTGCTTATATAAATTTCTCAGTATTTCATATTAAACATTTGCTTATAGAAATGTCTCAGTATTTCATATTAAACATTTGCTTATAGAAATGTCGCAGTATTTCATATTAAACATTTGCTTATATGAATTTCTCAGTATTTCATATTAAACATTTGCTTATATATATTTCTCAGTATTTCCTATTAAACATTTGCTTATATAAATCGCAGTATTTCATATTGAACATTTGCTTATATATATTTCTCAGTATTTCCTATTAAACATTTGCTTATAGAAATTTCTCAGTATTTCATATTAAACATTTGCTTATATATATTTCTCAGTGTTTCATCTTAAACATTTGCTTATAGAAATTTCTCAGTATTTCATATTAAACATTTGCTTTATATAAATTTCTCAGTATACGTTTATCAACATCGCACTTTTATTACATTGTCATTTTACCTCAAAGAAACCTGAAGTCCGTTTAGAAAGATATCTGGAACTAAAGACCGATTATCTCAAATCGCTTTCCCAGGAATATATTAATTATTTTGGGTTATGCAATAGTATAAACAAAATGTTTAAAGATAAAAAGAAGTTAGCAGTAGTAGTGATAGTAGTAGTAGTAGTAATAGTAGTAGTAGTAGTAGTAGTAGTAATAGTAGTAATATCTTCTTTTTTATCTTTCAGTTCAACATTTCTTTTATTTTTCTGTTCTACATATTTTACTTATTACCAAATATTTATAATCTATTTTTTATTGGCTATCCATTAGGATCATTTATATTAGATTTTTTGAATATAAATATTAGTCTTTTATCTTTCTTCTTCTAAGGTACATTATTTTATTTTTACGCAAAATGTTAAGAATTATTTTCAAAGAGCATCAATATAATTTTGAGAAATCCCAGAATCTCGCAATGAAATTTGAAATTAATATCCAACCAGTTCACTGATATCCCTGAAATGGGAAATTTCATTTCTGAAATATTGAATTAGAAGTTATTAGTATTACATGAAGTTTGCCACGCTTTGATGAAAATTACTGAAATGCAGCTTTATTATCTAAACCTGTGCTGAAATTCAGTTCGAAATACATCATATAATGCCATTATGAAAGTTATGGCAATGGAAAATGGAGCAGTGTTGAAAATGACACCATAGTGCCAGTATATTTGATACACCATAGTGCCAATATTTTTGACACTCCATAGTGCCAATATTTTTGACTCTATTTTTGCACTATGAGAACTGGGATATATCCTTATATACAACTTTGTAAAATACATATGCTTCCATTTCTTATATGTAGAATGGCAACCTTTTTAGAGTTTTTTTTTATGAGCTTCTAATTCGGCCATTGTTATTGGCTTGTTTAAAAGCTGGAGCCTAGGTCCTTTTTGATTACTCGTAGACCCTTTTTCTAGTAGGCCTATTCAAATTGGAAGACTTAATACATATTAAGAAAAAGTAATAGAATTTTTTTACTATTTATGGAATTTTGCAGTTGTAACGCTTAGCAAATTACTCAAATATTTTTTTTTTTCGAATATTTTAAATTTTTTTTTTTATCATTTTGGTTTCAAGTCACATTTGAAAAATGTTTCTTATATTTTATATAGAGAAAAAAAATCATTTTATAAATCCTGTTTGATTTATTACGAAGAATTATAAGTAATATAAATTTGGTGACTTTTATAAAGAAAAGAACGAAGATTATTACACTATATTTTATTTTGAATTACTTGCTATGATATTTACAATTAATTGCAAATACTATTAATATTTTATTTATACTTGACCAAATATAGATTGTAATGTTTAATAACTGCAATGTCACTGGGAGTGCCCATGTGCTTGTCCCCATGTACAGTTATCTGAAAAAAAAGTACTGTCTACATAATATACTAATATATTCAGATATTCAACCAAAGCTTTAGTAATAGTTTCTGTTAATTAGTGAAAATTAGAACTATGCCATATGATACTCATTATCTTCCAAATGCTTTTTTATAATAGATTTTAGCATTTTAATTAGTAACTAATGGCGCTCTCTTTTGTATATAGATATTGCGGATAGATCGTGAATTGGTCAAATCTATTTTTTTTTTCCGATGTTTGGAGGGTGTTAATCTAGTGTCTCCCGGCAGAAGAATACACCAAGATCCAGACACCGAGGCAGGAGGTCATATTTAAGAAAAGTTCCTTAGACCGTAAACGCGACTCCATCGACCAGGGTTCTGTCACAGGTTCAGTCAGCTCGGGCAGTGGTTCTAGCAGTACTACCGGAGGAGAACATGGTTCTGGCAGCGCGGGGAGTGGCGATCAGGTAATATAAATTATTTGAAAAATATATTAATTTTGTAGTTATTGGAATTATATGTGCAAATTCTCTGTGTCTTTTCGCGTTATAGATTTAATCTCATAATTTTACTTTTCTATTAAACTATTTAGGCCTTTGGAATTCCTGTATATCTGGAATATAATGTTCAAACATATCCATACCAGTTAATCTCAGAACTTGTCTGTATGTTCTGCAAAAATAACATGCTTTTAAAACTATTTCGTATATAAGATTAACAGCAAGTGGGTCCTTCCTAATATTCAACTCCATATCTTTAGAGAAGCTAATATCGTATTTCATATTATAGTGTATTTAGATCTTTATTTTATTTCGCAAACTCCCTTTCTTTAGAATAGCGGATATCAGTTATATTTATTTAGTTCCCAAACCCGGATAAATGGGGAGGTATAGTCCTAGCAAGACACTGGAAGAAAACCTCTTTCCTCAAGCGACGCATGGCTGGCTGGCTGGCTGGCTTAAAAAAAAAAAAAAAAAAAATGTCAGCCGACTGACAGATAGAGAGCTATCTACTCAGGCGTTGTTTCTTAATCTTTCTTTATTTTCTTCCTCAAAGGCACACGGTGATGGGTCCTCTGTGGCTGGATCCGTAGAGGACGCTTCGCTCTCTGTGACAGGTGAAGACCCACCCGATATGCAACAACAAGATCAGGTCTTTGAAGGTGAGTAGTAGTCCTTCTGCAATTACTTCTGCACATTTTTTTTTTAAATAGAGGAACCGCCTTTTCCCAGCGTGATTAGGTTTCCAGCATGGCTATTCACATTTTTGAAGTTCTTTGACATTTCTTTATTATTGCTCTTCCTAGCTCAAATAGGTTGCAGGCAGAGCTATCTATATTCAATGTTCATTGAAAGTTCTACTTTGGTTTTGCTGTTCTAGCTCTTAATAGCTGGTAATTGCATATCAAATAGCGCGCGCGCGCACACACACACACACACACACACACACACACACACACACACACACACACACACACACACACACACACACACACACACACACACACACACACACACATGCATGAGCAACTATAATGACTGCTGTTTCACTGAAGTATAGAAGATATGTACACACACACACACACACACACACACACACACACACACACACACACACACACTCACTCACTCACTCACTCACAACAGTAATCGGTCTTGTCACTTCATCTTGAGAAGAAAGAGAAATCTGTTGGTTTCCGGGATGTCGTCTCAGTCTCTCAAGATGAGGCACCAGAAGAGGAGTCTTAGTAAAGATAATCCCAAGAGTACAATTAATCCTGCAGCGGTCGAGATATTGAGAGAGAGAGAGAGAGAGAGAGAGAGATCAAATATATATGATAAAAAGGTAATTATTATTATTATTCAAATAATAATAATAATTACCTTTTTTATCACATATTACATCTGCCAAAACAAGTCCTTCGCAAGAAGGCAACCGTCCTAGCCCTTGAAAGAAAAGGGAGTCCGTGACGTAGAACCGGAACAAGCAAACAAACAATTATTATTATTCAAATAATCTCCCTTCCTTGTCGGGAATCGAACCTGAGAACTTTAACCTATAGAGCAACACTGCTCAGTCCACTTGACCACAGAGGCAGTTTAAGAGGGAGAATGAAACATTTACTATGTTACTCAGACGGAAGGACGTATCACATTACATTTGTTTCATTATTATTATTATTATTATTATTATTGCTTTATCATATTTATTATTATTTGCATGCTATTTTGTCAATTAAGAATATGGTGTTAAAGCGAAAATGTTCCCTAAACTTTAAGTAAATATAAGTGTACCTGAAATCTCAAGCATTTATACTGTTATATGATACCACCTTGGATTTTTAGATTCAAATTATGTAGAATACATGGGGGGGGTGGCTTTTGGTAAGAACTGGAATCGGGGGGGTCATGGGCAAGAACTGGAATCGGGGGGAAAGGAGGATTGAAGAGTGATACTAGTGGGGGTATGGTACGAAATGCTCACGGGCTATTTACCTCGGGGGAGGGGGTCGCTATGAAGCTGTTAGAAGTTTCAGAGGAGAACGTAAACTGCCTCATAATTTTTCTTTGCCAAATACTTAGAGGAAATTTAAAAGGAAGGTCGCAACGTGCTAATGTAGTTAGTGACCGACTTTGGAGGTAACGAGCGCTCTTTTTTCTTTTGTTAATTATTCAGTGAGCGACCGTTGCAGTTCGTCTCACATTAATTGAGAAAAAACACAGATATGTGTGATGGACAGATGCAAAACTTGCAATCGGTGTTTATAAATATTCACTTCACGTTTTTGAACTTTTGATCATTATGGAGAACCACGATTGCGTAATGGTTTGAATACTTCGACTAGGCGGTGACTGGCAGATTTAATAGCGACACATAAAAGGTTAAAAAAAGGGTCATTATAAATTAATTCATTCAAACATTTAAAATAAAATGTATTGATATATCATAGACACAAGGAATATTTGAATTGGTTTCCTTCAGTACTGCAGGAATTTCACCGTATTTCCCATTCTAAGCTTGAGCTTGCGATAATACTGTTCTACCATTGACCTAGCAAATCACAATTTGCATACCTAGTCTTATGAGTTGACAGAGGCTGTCACATAAAAGACTCCACTGCCCTCTGCTTTTCCCCTAAGAGGTTCTGGTCACCTCATGTTATGTACACCAACTATTGAATTCCACGAGCTTAGGACTACCTTTGCAGTTTGTCAGTCACAGAGCCGATGAGCTGTTAAGGGAGTACATTCCACACACACACACACACACACACACACACACACACACACACACTTTCTAAAGTTCTTACAAAATAAAATTTGTCCGTTTGATGTATCTTTATTTTATATAATTAAGATTTTTTTTTCCTTTTATTTAGTAAAACCTCATGTCCCTATAGCTTTATTTCCTATTGACAAATATCGTCAGTTTGATGTATTTTATCGTTTTGTATCGTACAGGAGATTTTCCTCTATCGACAATAAAACTTGCACTCGCTAAACTTTTACTTCCCATCAGACATTTTGCCCAGTGATTCTAACCGTCAGAAGGAACAAAACAGCCCCAAAACAGCTTACGTTAGCAAATCCTCGGTACCATTTCTTGGATAAAGAAAATGGGCTCCTGTTTCTTCCTCTTCTCTTTATTGTCTTTGTCTGGTGTATTTGGATTTT
>JAXCGZ010001132.1:20000-26220 GCA_037179515.1 Halocaridina rubra
AAAAACTCGAGTGAGAATAGCCACTCAACTCTTCGCCTTGATGTCTCATTACCGCTGCTAGAAGATCATATAATTTCATATGTATGGCTAATCATCGTCGGGAGAATGAGTTAGGAGGTAGCTTATGATCATTTATATTACTACATTTTTCTCTAAATGATAGTAAAGTTTGTTAGTTTGTACGTGTGTCGGATATATATAGACCGTTTGTACATTTTTTTTTTTTTTTAAGTTGAAAATACACATTATTCTCCCTCCATGTTCCCCTGCATGTCGTAGAAGCCTTCTAAATTAGTTGAACCGAGGGGACTGGGATTCCCCTCGTCTGTATTTTTTTTTCAAAGAGTCCAGGTATTTTGCTTTGACTCAGCCACCCCCTTGTATGGGGGAATATGACTCTTGCATGGATTCGGTTTTACGTCACGAACTCCCTTTTCTACTAAGGGCTGGGACGGTTGCCTGCTTACAAAGGACTTGTTTTGGCAGATGTAATCGTTACCCTGAGTGTATGCCCTTACTAACTATAGATTGATTTAAATACTGAGAATTAAAGAGTATCATTTTGTATATTCGTGTTCAAGATATTTTTAGCCATTATTAATATTTATTTAAGTTAGGAAATGTTATGCTATTCTCCATTCACATATAACCACAAATGGAAATTACATACATAGATTGTCAGCGACTTTATATATATATATATATATATATATATATATATATATATATATATATATATATATATATATATATATGCATATATATATATATATATATATATATATATATATATATATATATATATATATATATATATATATATACAAGATATTAAGTTAAGCATGAACGTAAATAGCCTTCATGAAAATGGATATAACAATATATACAATAAGTACTCTTGTGATTTATATGCAATATTGAATATTCCATGAATAGCCAACTTCCCATATACCAATTTCATGTTGTTCTGACTGTTCTGACATGCAGTAGTGATTGTCAACATGCACTCACAGCTGCAGCAACTGATATACTCTTCCCAAATTAACTTTTATTCTATGTACTCTTTAATTATATATTTCTTTATTGTCTGATACGAAAATATCATTTTGGTTTTAAGAATCAGAAATCTTGCCGTTAGATTTTTATTATTATCATTATTAATGCAGGTCTATATGATACACTGTAATCGGAGCAGATTCGTAAATAAAGAAAATGTAAAACAATAATGGGTTAAGCTCTAAGCACGAATAAATGAATTTATTAATGAATTATGAAGCTGCATATCTGTCAAACACAAAACCCTAGTTATATAAATATTTATACAAGAATCTTATTTCCCCTTATAAGGGGGCTGGCTGAGTCAAAGCAAAATTCATTGACACTTTGCGCAAAGAAAATACATAGGATGAGATTCCCTATCCCCTCGGTCCGCTCCATTTAATTGCCTTTTGCAACACGCAGGGGAACATGGTGGATGTATTCTTGCCCTCCTCCCTCAGAGGGAGTAATACATCTAGTTGAAAAAAAATTACAAGATATGATTAATAAAAATGACATTTGTAGCATTCAAAATTGACCTCTGTGTGAATAAAGATATTTTAGTAAAAGAAAACAAGAAATACTGTAAAACCTACTTTATGATTGTCTTCAAAAGTATGAATAAAAAAATAAGAAGAAGAAGAGTACATCAGCTGTAGTAGCCCCCCCCCCTTCATCAATTTAAGACTATGAAGGTCATCCGGAGGGGGGGAGATGAGCTTTTAACGAAATAAGGTAGGCTAGCTGCGGGTGAATTGTTCGTACGTTCGCTCTCTTGTGCAAAGTTCATCATTAAATTACTACTTGTTTGCTTGTTTTTGTTTTTGTTTACTTTCGATTGATCCCGTTGAATATGGAAATTAATCGTTTTATGTATGCATGTATGTATATGTGTACGTATATATGTATGTATATACGTACGTATGTATGTATATATTAAATTATTTTATCAATATGTAAAATTCGGGTCTTATCATAAATATGGGTCTGGATAGATGAGGCTGGTTAGGTTAAGTTAGATTAGATTGGCTTAGATTAAGTAGATCACTAACTCCAAGGTTGGGATCGGAATTTTGCGTGCGATTTTTTTTTTCCGCCGTTGAAGTGTATTTTTTCTGACTTTTTTCTAACCATTAGTAATTCTTATAAATGCTCGATTTCTTAAACAGTGTAAGCCTAGGATACCATATTGTTAGTTAGCTAGACACACACAAATGGATTTCATGAACGCATCTGACACTGTTCTGTGTATGGCTAGGATCCCACATGGAATCCTAGCCATACACAACCGCGTCAGATAGATAGATAGATAGATAGATAGATTGATAGAAAAATAGATAGATATATAGGTAGATAGGAGAGTTCAATATATAATAACCATACATTTAAGAATAAACTAGTGACGGTTTTGCATTAGGGACTATCTTTATTAGTGAGATAGGGATTATTGGACACTGAGAGGGATTATTTATGCTTGATCCGATCATTGTTTTTACGAGTGCATTTGAGATCTTTTGCCAGTGAGAATTAAGTAAAGATTATAGTAATCCTTCTGCATCTAGTGACTAATATTATTTTGCAAAGTTTCCTAGAAATTTAAGGTACCAAATGTCATCAAAATGTTGAGCTGATTCGTCCAAGTTATTAATCTCTTTTTCTATAACTTCATTCAGTGGTTAGCATGACTGTTACCATAGCAACTGGATTTACTTAAACTTATTTTTTTTTATTTAGGAATTTTTTAAAATAAAAATATTACCTACTTTCGTAAATTGTTGTCTTTAGCTATTAATTTTCTTTCTTGATAAATGTTCGATAACTATTCTCATCTGTACGTTGAGCCACTCACCGAGGCGCCCCTAAGGGGGTAGCCGACATCGGCGGTTGGGGAGCAGAACCCCCCTCTCTCTGCCCTGAAAATTATGTAAATACTCATTCGTTTGATAATGTTTGTCGTTTTTAGAAACTTAAAATCTTATTCAGTATTCATCACTACTCTTTTATAAATACATATTCACTTAGTATGTATTTGTCGATTTTGTGCTGAGACTTATAAATGATTTAAATATACTTCACTATAATTAATGTAAACACTTCTATCATTAGTGTATGTCTGTCGTTTTTGCGTTGAGACTTATCATTAAATTTTCAATAAGTATTTAGTATAATTTTTATAAACACTCCAACATTACTTGTGCGATTGTTTATAAATTTGTATAAGCTTAATTATTATCATTCTCTCGATATGGAAAACAACATTACATTACTTCTTTAAAAAAAAATCCAATTAAGATATCCTGTTTATGTGAGCTTATATTTATTTTATAGATAAAGTTCTTAATGATATTATTTTTTCCGTAAGTCTGTTCGTGTTTGGTAAATGAAACTACATCATAAGTTTAACCATATAATTGTGTAGTGAATAATGTGAATTTTTTGGGCAGAATACTTGGATTAAGTGATCATAATATGCTGAAATGGGACACGTCACATTTTTCTGTTCTATAAATATACATATATATGTGTCTGTGTGTGCGCGCGCATGTATATGTGTGCATGTATGTAAGGAACTTTAAGAATAAATAAAAATAAACTTTATTCAAGATGAGTAAGAAGAGAGCAACATATCCCATGTTGAGTCAGAATACTTAATACTCATCAGGTTTGATAGGTCAATGACCTATTCATAACGATTGACCATATAAAGGGTGACAGAGCTGCAGGTTAATTGCTGATGCACATTGCGTATATAGAGGTAAAAGAATGGCATAAGGTAAACCATTTGGATGCTGAGGACCTGGGAAATAAATAAAAAAAAAGAATAATGAGACCTGATAGAAAATGGACAAGTCTTTAATATTGATATATGGAACCGATTCTCTGATGTTGCTACCACTACTTATTATGAGTAGATGGCTATGTCATTTATTCTTATGTGGTTTAGTTGTCGTATCTAAGGCCGCTTTCATACCAAAGTGGCACGTCGCACGTGGCATGCCACTTGCGATGTGCTACTTTGATGTGAAAGCGGCCTAAGGATCATGATCTTTTTCATTTTGATATGTATTTACTGTTGGAAATGACATATTTTCACTCCATCACACTGTTGTTATAGAATACCCATTGTATAATGGAAATAAAGGTTTATTGTTATTATTATTATTATTATTATTATTATTATTATTATTATTATTATTATTATTATTATTATAATTATTATTTTCTCTTAATTTCTTTTCCAGATCCAAACGAGATCTTCGCTGGTGAACCAGGTGGTCCTCCCCTGGCGGGAGTGGTTATGCAACAGGCGTATCCCGGGGGTCCTATGATCACAATTCCAGTTCACTGGACACCTTTTATCGACCCTGGTCTTATTCCTGGAGAGACCGCCCTTACGCCCCTTGACCCAGCCTTCACACATGTCATAGACCCAAAGGCTCTACCCATAGATCCTCTACACATCCTGCCCGTCCAACATGATGCTTCAGGATGTCCCGTCCATGTCCAGGTACAAGGATAATATGCCTCAATACGTTATGCTTCTTGGAATGAAAAGGAAATTAAATCAGTCAGCCATTTTTCCATCTGACTATGCATATACCTTACGTTACGCATTTTGGTTACACAGACATAAGCAAACATGCTGGAAAAACTTCTCCTTTTGATATAAAATCTTCGACTTCAGGTTCTATGCGAAACCTATCTAGAATTAGTAGTTCAATTTGCGTGCCATTTTCTTATATATTTAAAGACTTTGGAGCGCCTACCCGCCACTTTTAGCAATATCTTTTTTTGATATTCCCCTCTACATGGTACTGTCCATTACTCATAATGATAGGTAAAGTTATAACAAGGAAAACTTGTAGCTGACTTCTCCCCAATATTAGATTTATTTGACAAATATTGTTTTTGTTAATGCACCTAATTAATTTATATTTATTTGCTGAATATTTAATGTAGTAGTGTTTATTTAACGGTGGTGTTTTTCTGTAGGTGAAGGTGGACTCCAACGGTGTGCCTATTCAGATCCAGCCAGCTGCCTTCACGGTGTCACTGAGTTCGTTACACCAACATCATGACCAACAAGGAGTCTTATCTCAAGAAGACCCTCAGCTTCAGCAGGACCAAGAGCCTCAGGCTGAAGAGAATCAGCCAGAGGCTACTCTTGATGATCAGTTATCATCGGAGGTACAAATGAAAGAAGAGGAAAAGGAACCACAATCAGAGCTAGAGGCAACTATATCCAGCGATAAAAATCAAACCGAGGAAGACGATTGTTCGCCAGTGACTCCGAGTGAGTGTGAGAAAGGCGTTGTAGAAGAAACAGAAAATAAAAGCGAGGAGAGGCCGCCGAATAAGAAATCTTTACGTTTGAAAATGAAAAAACTCGAAGACATTTCCAAAGCGAATAAGGCTGAAGGTGGGGATGCGAAGGTTGATCAAATAGATGACATGGAAGTGCCAGAGGAGTGCCACGAGGCGAATGCGAGACAGGAAAGTAGCGTCGTTGCTTCCAGTGACACCCCGGCTGCCGTGCCTTCAACCAATCCCGAAGTCAAGTCCTCGACAGAATCCACTTCATCAAAAGGAAGCAAAAGGAGAAGAGGAGGAGGAAGAGGCAAGAGAGGACGACAACGGGCGCAGCCCAAAGAGGAAGAAAATCAAGAGGAAATTCTTGTCAAGGAGACTGAAGAAGGTTCCGATTCCAGCGATTCACAGGTATGGAATTATAACTGTTGACATTTTTATTCGAATTATTTATTTATTTCTTCATATATTTTAATTTTTATCTATCTGTCTGTCTATATATCTATCTATCTATCTATCTATCTATATACTTTTGTATATGTGTGTTATTGGTCCTCTGTTCGTAGTAATTATTATTATTTTTTGCATGATTTAATATATATCATATATGCCTTCATATTTGCACTATTTTAACAAGGAGTAAATGAAAAAGTTTACTGTATATAAATGGTATTACAAAAATTATCATTAGAGCTCAGGGATTTTTACATACGCAAAAAAGTCCTTTTCTGGGACACTTCATAAGAAATATATCAATTTATGCATCATAAGTTCATCTTTCCAGTTAAACAAGACAGTTTTTATTTTATTTAATTGATTTTCTGCATTATTTCGCGTACTATAAATCTTATTACCATTAGTAATGAAATTACTC
>JAXCGZ010001133.1:0-2500 GCA_037179515.1 Halocaridina rubra
TTTGACAGTGCCACCTGTCTTTGCAAAGCACTCATGATATATTCCGTGCATGTGTTTGATAGAATTTCATACTAATTGAGCCATGCTCTTTTCACTTGATGGGATGATATCCAATTAAGGTAATGTTCATCTATGATATGATACTTTTGTATCCTGAAAAAAATTTAAATTTTGAAGCTTTTTCTCCTTTTCTTTTATTTAATTTAAATTTATTGAATTTAGGTTAAAGCATTGCACTATTTATTATTGTAATGATATTGTAATTCTTATTTTTAACGTATAGTTACCTTATACGCATATACTTATGTACATGTATCTTAGTATAAAATTAGGATTTAGATTATAAGACTTATTGGATATCCGTATTTTAATAAATGTACTTTACACAATTGGTCCACATAATTTGCCATATAGCAATAAACTTTATTAAAAAGAAAACATTTATATACCTATAATATATGTGTAACATCTAGAAACATTTGCGGTGAACTATGGCTGGCCCAGACTCATCATACTCCTCCTTCGTCACCCACATTTGTTGGAATGTGGACAGAGAAGCTAAGATAGAGCCGCCTATCCAGACAGAATATTTGCGTTCTGGAGGAGCAATGATTTTTATTTTGATGGTGGAAGGGGCCAAGTTAGTTATTTCCTTTTGCATTCGATCAGCAATGCCAGGATACATCGTGGTTCCACCCGATAGAACTGTGTTGGCATAGAGATCTTTCCTGATGTCAACATCGCATTTCATAATGGAGTTATATACCGTTTCGTGGATGCCACAGGCTTCCATGCCTAGGAAAGATGGCTGGAAGAGAGATTCTGGAGCTCTGAATCTCTCATTACCAATTGTGATAACTTGTCCATCTGGGAGCTCGTACGATTTGTCCAAAGTTGAGGAGGCAGAAGCAAGAACCATTTCACCCTCGAAGTCAAGTGCCACATAACAGAGTTTTTCTTTGACATCACGAACGATTTCTCTCTCTGCCGTGGTGGTGAACGAATAGCCTCTTTCAGTCATGATCTTCATCAAATAGTCTGTTAGATCTCGTCCAGCAAGATCAAGACGAAGGATTGCGTGGGGAAGAGCATAACCTTCATAGATAGGAACTGTATGGGACACACCATCACCTGAGTCTAGCACAATCCCAGTGGTACGTCCTGATGCATACAGGGAGAGAACGGCTTGAATGGCCACATACATAGCTGGGCAACAGAATGTTTCAAACATGATTTGCGTCATTTTCTCTCTATTTGCCTTTGGATTTAATGGTGCCTCTGTTAGTAGAACTGGCGATTCTTCTGGGGCAATGCGTAGTTCATTATAAAATGTATGATGCCAGATCTTCTCCATATCATCCCAGTTGGTGATTATACCATGCTCAATGGGGTACTTCAGTGTGAGAATACCTCTTTTGCTCTGGGCCTCATCACCTACATAGGCGTCCTTTTGACCCATACCAACCATAACGCCTTGGTGACGGGCACGGCCAACAATGGAAGGGAAAACAGCTCTGGGTGCATCATCACCAGCAAAGCCAGCTTTTACCATTCCCGATCCATTGTCGCAGACAAGAGCACATGATTCTTCGTCATACATCTTTATTTAGTCTCTGTCTTCAGTCTGTAAAGAAATGGAATATCATATTAGTATTGTTTTCCTTTCTGAATACTACAATATTTATCCTAACTCACATAGATACAGATGTCGAATGATAATATAATTAATGCTTTATCAAATTGCCATTCAGTACGCAGAGGCAATAGGTATCTGAGTATAACTTTCGCCTAATTTCGCCTAAAAGTGAGGCAGCCTGATTTTCTTATTATTCCTGTTAAAAATATTGTTTTGGAAATAGTAGTCCGCTATTATAGGAATAAATTCGTCATATATTAGTGTCCTTATCCCCAATATCTTATTTATAATGCAATGTATATGGTTCCTCTCTGGAAGGGGGAACCACAATAGTCAAGTGGTAAGAATAGTTGACTCTGGAGGTGAGTGACCCACTGTCGAGCCCATCTCGGGTCATCCACCCTTGAGTCCTAGCTCCTATTTGTCTGTGTCCATCCCCATGATGGGGATCAAAAGTGACACAAAGCGTAAAATAACGATATGGAGCCTCTCTGGGATGTCCTTATCAGTTGTGCTGAGATCCTACGCACACTGTCACATTGCGAAATCAAAGTAGTTTCGTGGAGGTTGATAAAACGATTGTGGCTTCTATTATCATATATACTGTGCAACCTGAGAAACCTTAATGAATAAGCCCAGAACTGCCAAACCACTCTAGAAATTTTCTCTTCTCATACACATGTAGAAGAAAAATTCTCTCTCTCTCTCTCTCTCTCTCTCTCTCTCTCTCTATATATATATATATATATATATATATATATATATATATATATATATATATATATATATATATATATATATATATATATATATATATATATATATATATGGTTTCGGTTTTACGTCACGAACTCCCTTTTCCAC
>JAXCGZ010001133.1:7500-15000 GCA_037179515.1 Halocaridina rubra
GCGCCTTGACTTAGTAATCATAAGTCCTAGGTTCGAGTCCCGGTCGGGGTAAAGAATGATTCATGTTTTCACATATTTAATGTGCTTATTTGGTTATTTCATGGCCCGAATGAGATTGGGAATTGAATCAAATGCTAAAATGAAGCCACGAGTGAGGTTGGGGAATCTGTAATATGAACATAGTGACATTCAGTTAGAATGCGTTCATTCCTAACTATAGCAGATATAAGCTATAAGGTTGGATTCCTTTTAACCTTCTGTGGTGTAGTGGTAGCACCTTGACTTAGTAATCATAAGTCCTAGGTTCGAGTCCCGGTCGGGGTAAAGAATGATTCATGTTTTCACATATGTAATGTGCTTATTTGGTTATTTCATGGCCCGAATGAGATTGGGAATTGAATTAAATGCTAAAATGAAGCCACGAGTGAGGTTGGGGAATCTGTAATATGAACATAGTGACATTCAGTTAGAATGCGTTCATTCCTAAGTATAGCAGATATAAGCTATAAGGTTGGATTCCTTTTAACCTTCTGTGGTGTAGTGGTAGCGCCTTGACTCAGTAATCATAAGTCCTAGGTTCGAGTCCCGGTCGGGGTAAAGAATGATTCATGTTTTCACATATGTAATGTGCTTATTTGGTTATTTCATGGCCCGAATGAGATTGGGAATTGAATTAAATGCTAAAATGAAGCCACAAGTGAGGTTGGGGAATCTGTAATATGAACATAGTGGCATTCAGTTAGAATGCGTTCATTCCTAAGTATAGCAGATATAAGCTATAAGGTTGGATTCCTTTTAACCTTCTGTGGTGTAGTAGTAGCGCCTTGACTTAGTAATCATAAGTCCTAGGTTCGAGTCCCGGTCGGGGTAAAGAATGATTCATATATATATATATATATATATATATATATATATATATATATATATATATATATATATATATATATATATATATATATATATATATATATATATATATATATATATATATATATATATATATATATATATATATATATATATATATATATATATATAATATATATATATATATATATATATATATATATATATATATATATATATATATATATATATATATATATATATATATATATATATATATATATATATATATATATATATATATATATATATATATATATATATATATATATATATATATATATATATATATATATATATATATATATATATATATATATATATATATATATATATATATATATATATATATATATATATATATATATATATATATATATATATATATATATATATATATATATATATATATATATATATATATATATATATATATATATATATATATATATAATATATATATATATATATATATATATATATATATATATATATATATATATATATATATATATATATATATATATATATATATATATATATATATATATATATATATATATATATATATATATATATATATATATATATATATATATATATATATATATATATATATATATATATATATATATATATATATATATATATATATATATATATATATATATATATATATATATATATATATATATATATATATATATATATATATATATATATATATATATATATATATATATATATATATATATATATATATATATATATATATATATATATATATATATATATATATATATATATATATATATATATATATATATATATATATATATATATATATATATATATATATATATATATATATATATATATATATATATATATATATATATATATATATATATATATATATGTATAATATATATATATATATATATATATATATATATATATATATATATATATATATATATATATATATATATATATATATATATATATATATATATATATATATATATATATATATATATATATATATATATATATATATATATATATATATATATATATATATATATATATATATATATATATATATATATATATGTATATATATATATATATATATATATATATATATATATATATATATATATATATATATATATATATATATATATATATATATATATATATGTATATATATATATATATATATATATATATATATATATATATATATATATATATATATATATATATATATATATATATATATATATATATATATATATATATATATATATATATATATATATATATATATATATATATATATATATATATATATATATATATATATATATATATATATATATATATATATATATTATATATATATATATATATATATATATATATATATATATATATATATATATATATATATTATAATATATATATATATATATATATATATATATATATATATATATATATATATATATATATATATATATATATATATATATATATATATATATATATATATATATATATATATATATATATATAATATATATATATATATATATATATATATATATATATATATATATATATATATATATATATATATATATATATATATATATATATATATATATATATATATATATATATATATATATATATATATATATATATATATATATATATATATATATATATATATATATATATATATATATATATATATATATATATATATATTATATATATATATATATATATATATATATATATATATATATATATATATATATATATATATATATATATATATATATATATATATATATATATATATATATATATATATATATATATATATATATATATATATATATATATATATATATATATATATATATATATATATATATATATATATATATATATATATATATATATATATATATATATTTATATATATATATATATATATATATTATATATATATATATATATATATATATATATATATATATATATATATATATATATATATATATATATATATATATATATATATATATATATATATATATATATATATATATATATATATATATATATATATATATATATATATATATATATATATATATATATATATATATATATATATATATATATATATATATATATATATATATATATATATATATATATATATATATATATATATATATATATATATATATATATATATATATATATATATATATATATATATATATATATATATATATATATATATATATATATATATATATATATATATATATATATATATATATATATATATATATATATATATATATATATATATATATATATATATATATATATATATATTATACATATATATATATATATATATATATATATATATATATATATATATATATATATATATATATGTATAATATATATATATATATATATATATATATATATATATATATATATATATATATATATATATGTATATATATATATATATATATATATATATATATATATATATATATATATATATATATATATATATGTATAATATATATATATATATATATATATATATATATATATATATATATATATATATATATATATATATATATATATATATATATATATATATATATATATATATATATATATATATATATATATATATATATATATATATATATATATATATATATATATATATATATATATATATATATATATATATATATATATATATATATATATATATATATATATATATATATATATATATATATATATATATATATATACACACTTCATGCTGCATCTTTTTGGTTGCTGTACCTGTAATATTCTAACTTTTGTTTTGCGCTAAAATTATTAGTTGCTTGTTCATCGTTATGTTATTTATACTGAATGTGGTTTTCCATGAAAAGGGGAAGCATAATAACTGCTGTTTGATTTTTTCCTTGTTTTTTTTTTTGTGTGTTTGTGCATAATTTCATATTATTTTTTTCTCGTATAGTATGTTTAGTAATTATCGTTTATATTGTATAACGTAATATCACTTCTCTTCCTTTTGCATTCCTTAGTGCATGGACTATTGAAATAAAAATTGTTAAAGTAAATTTAAGCTTGCTTTGGAGAGAAAATATCAATGCAATGTCATTCTTTTATTAAACAACAATTACTTTGTGTCGGTAACAAAATACAATAAGCAATAAACAAAGCTGAGTTATTCGGGGACTTTTTTTTTCTTTTTTTTTTTGTCCTAGAAACATTTTCTATGAACTATTCCTGGACCAGACTCAACATATTCGTCTTTGGTTATCCACAAGGCTTGGAAAGTTGAGAGCGATGTCAGGATAGAACCTCCAATCCAGACAGAGTATTTACGCTCAGGAGGAGCAACGATTTTCACCTTTATGGTCGCTGGAGCCAAACCCGTGATTTCTTTCTGCATTCTATCTGCAATTCCTGCGTACATGGTACTACCACCTGATAGAACAACATTGGCCAGCAAGTCCTTCCTGATATCAATATCGCATTTCATAATGGCGTTGTAGACAGATTCGTGTATACCCACAGCCTCCATTCCCAAAAAAGAAGGCTGGAAAAGTGATTCTGGAGCGCGGAAACGTTCGTTGCCGATGGTTATAACTTGTCCGTCTGGAAGTTCGTATGATTTGTCTATTGAAGATGAGGCCGCTGCAGAGTTCATTTCACTGCTAAAGTCAAGGGCAATGTAACAGAGCTTTTCCTTGACATCTCGGACTATTTCACGCTCAGCGGTTGTTATGAAAGAGTAACCGCGCTCTGTCATGATCTTCATCAGATAATTCGTCAAGTCGCGGCCTGCCAGATCAAGACGCAGGATGGCATGGGGTAGGGAATAACCCTCGTACACAGGGACCATGTGAGAGACACCATCTCCGGAATCACACACGAGACCAGTAGTACGACCAGAGGCATACAAAGATAAAACGGCTTGAATGCAAACATACATGGATGGCATTAGAAAAGATTCAAACATGATTTGAGTCATCTTTTCACGGTTGGCCTTTGGATTCAAGGGTGCTTCGGTCAGCATCGTTGATGTCTCTTCAGGTGAAATCCTGAGCTCGTTGAAAAACGTGTGGTACCACACTTTTTCCATGTCATCCCAGTTTGTGATTATGCCATTTTCTATAGGGTATTTGAGAGTCAAGATACCTCGTTTACTTTGAGCTTCATCTCCTACATACGCATCCTTCTGACCCATACCAACCATCACACCTTGATGACGTGGACGACCAACAACCGAGGGAAAAACTGCACGGGGAGCGTCATCTCCTGCAAAACCAGCTTTGACCATTCCAGAGCCATTGTCGCATACCATAGCACAGGCTTCTTCGTCGTCACACATGGTTGCTTGTTAGAGAGGGCAACCTATCAACGAACAAAATAAGTGTTAAGTAGAAAATAAATAATTTATGTAGGTGTAAAGTGGAAATGAAATAATTTATATAGCCTAATCTTTTGTCAGCAGACCAAATCACATAATGTTACTTAGGGAGTATGTAATATGATAAATGATATTGTAATTTTTCCTTTTGTAAAATCACAGCTGCTAATGCTTTTATTTAAGCAAAAATAAAAAAAAAACAATCAAGGAACCAGCTCTTGCTAGCCCGAGAAAGTCGCCAGTATGACCATTTGTCACACAAAACCAAAGCACTGCAAACATTAACAAAGAAAAAAAATTCGACATCGCAGCCATTCATTAAAGAAATCCGAAGGTTCTTGATTGCTCTCTACTATGACTTATGCGAATCTTAAGTATAAAAGTTTCATTTTATAATAATAATAATAATAATAATAATAATAATAATAATAATAATAATAATATATTATTATTATTATTATTATTATTATTATTATTATTATTATTATTATTATTATTATTATTATTATTATTATTATTATTATTATTATTATTATTATTTTTACTAAATTTGTTGTTGTTCCCGTTGTTGCTGTTGGTGGTTTTGTAAATGTTTCATTCCAAACACTTGTCGCATCCTTATCCTTATTAATTCCTACACATTACTTTTGGCATCTATTTCTTTACATATATCACACTCAACTGAAAACCGCCTTCAGGGCAGATATCTCTTATATCTTTAAAACGCATAGGTTAAGATAATTTTAATCCTCTTTTGTGTCTCCTGTATCTCCTTCCGCTTCTATATAGGGTTAATGTTTCTCACAAAATACCTCCACTTGGCCTGGTCATGCGTGTCTTACTCTTGACAGATGATTTACACAGAATTTTTCCGTTATACATAGTTCATCCACCTTTGCTTTAGTCACGTCATTTTGACATTTATATTCAGCTTGGGATGTTCTTCCATATATCTTACTTCATAGCAAACCAGTGCTTGGTTAAGTTTGGAAGTGAAGTTAATGATTTTCTTTGTTCTGTGAAATTGTAATTGGCTTGGACATAGTATCCATACTACAAACAGGTATGTTGAAACAATAAAGAATTGTGCATAGCGAGTCAAACTTCATGGTATTCATATTAAATATGCAGTGAGTGAAATGTTCTTAATTGTACTCAGAGCCATATAATGTACAGTGGAAAGAATATCAGTTTATTTTATAAATATGGGCCTCATTTGCATTTTTAATAGTTTTTTTTTCTTCATTTCTCTGGACCTATTCATATTTGCTTTTAGTCAGTGATACCACCAGAAAAGGATTGTTAAGTTGGGCCATCCAGGTGCAATACTTAAAAAAAAATTTCCAGTGTCAAATCTGCTTAGATGATAAATGCAATTAACAGGTGAGCCTAGAGTAGCGTTTTGCAGTGTGTGACAACTGCATAGACATTTAGTTGCAGTTTACCTGTGAACCTAGACTGTGCACTTACCTCTCAAATCACCAGTCGAGAGCCGAATGTGTGACTAAAGAATCGCCAACACTTTCGTACCTATATATAAGTGTCCGTGTTTGTACTGACAGGAAGAATGTTAAGTGTTGGGCCAAAGGTAAACTTGAGAAGACAATAATAGTTCTTGCGAATTGATTTCGAAAAGATAAAAAGGTGATTTCGGGTCCATTAAGCCTATATGAATTAAGCCTATAAGGAAGAATAAAAAAAACCTGCCTTGATATTGCAAGGTTTGTCTTGAAACAGCCATTCAAATGAGCGAAATCTAGTCTATTAGAAAATATAATTCACTTAGTGACCATGAGCAGGTAAGGAGGGACGGACAGGTGCAGGTGATAAAGGAATCTTGTAAGATGTGCTTCAGTCTTGTCTCTTCTGGCTATCGTAACTAAAGCAGCTACAACTTGGATAAGAATAGAAGGGACCTTTATGCTACACCTGTACACTAGGTTTATTCTTAGGTTCTCACAGTGCCTTGAACTTGAATACAGAGTTAATAATTTGTCTCCTATTGTAAATGGCTTTAGATTATATTGGTTCAAAAAATAGGATCACATTATACTGGATAATTTTCGAGGGATATGAAT
>JAXCGZ010001133.1:20000-26190 GCA_037179515.1 Halocaridina rubra
CTAGGACGGTGCCTTCTTGCAAAGGACTTTGGTTTTGGCAGATGTGATTGTTACCACGAATGCATACCCTTGCTAACTCAGACCGTAGCGGTCCGCGATCCCTCGATCTGATGCCTCAGAGTCGCGGTCGCTACCACTTTGCCACGGCGACCACTTAAAACTTGAAATCACTTCAGTTGCTTTATAACTTTAAGAAATCTAAAGCAGTTTTACTGTTGAAACTTTCTCACAAATGTGGTTGAAAGCTTATTGAGAATTTGTGCATCTCAATCGCTCTTTCTAAAAGCTTAAAAGTAATTTGGTGCATTCAGAGCTTTTCGGAAGATACTTGAATTGAAGATTTAAAAAAATATATTTTTCAGTTTTTTCTTTTTCTTTAATAAATCCAATACCCAGTAAAAATATCATAACATTTTCAAACTAGTTTGCTTTACTAACTGAATGATAGCTTAATTTTTATACTGTTAAGATATTAAGATATTTAGACCAACAAATATACTATCAAAATATCCCCCTTATTCTTAGGATAAAATTAAGAAATAAATTGTACCAAAGAATAATATTATATCTTTATTTAGACAGTCTAGTCCCTTACCGTTAAACAAACTATAGCTTATATCATTGGGAATCATTATTGAAACTTGCATATCATTTCAAATGATATGAAATCAATACATATGAAAAGTTTAGAAGCACTTCCTGTGAACAATTCCAGGTCCAGATTCATCATACTCCTCTTTTGTGACCCACAAAGCCTGGAAAGTAGATAGAGAGCCTAGGATAGATCCACCAATCCAAACGGAATACTTACGTTCTGGAGGAGCAACGATTTTCACCTTGATTGTGGACGGTGCCAGAGCTGTGATTTCCTTCTGCATGCGGTCAGCAATACCGGCATACATGGTGGTACCGCCAGACATAGCAACATTAGCTAGGAGATCCTTTCTGATATCAATATCACATCTCATGATGGACGTATGAACAACTTCATGAACACCAGCAGCTTCCATACCAAGGAATGAAGGCTGGAAGAGGGACTCAGGAGCACGGAAGCGCTCATTGCCAATTGTGATAACTTGACCATCAGGGAGCTCATAGGACTTGTCCAGTGTAGAAGAAGCAGCAGCAGTGTTCATTTCACCCTCATAATCCAGGGCAATATAACAGAGTTTTTCCTTAATGTCACGGACAATCTCACGCTCAGCTGTAGTAGTAAACGAATAACCACGCTCAGTCATAATTTTACCCAGATAGTTGGTGATATCACGACCAGCCAAATCCAGACGAAGAATAGCATGAGGAAGTGCAAAACCCTCATACACAGGAACCATATGGGAGACACCATCACCAGAGTCGCACACCTGACCAGTAGTGCGACCAGAGGCGTAGAGGGACAGAACAGCCTGGATACAGATGTATGTGGCAGGCATATTAAAGGACTCAAACATAATCTGAACCATCTTCTCACGGTTGGCCTTAGGATTTAAGGGAGCTTCAGTAAGCATAGTGGGGCATTCTTCGGGGGCAACACGGAGTTCATTGTAAAAAGTGTGATACCATACTTTTTCCATATCATCCCAGTTGGTGATAATACCATGCTCAATTGGATATTTAAGTGTGAGGATACCTCTCTTGCTCTGGGCCTCATCACCTACATAAGCGTCCTTCTGGCCCATGCCAACCATGACGCCTTGGTGGCGAGCACGGCCAATGATAGAGGGGAAAACAGCTCGAGGGGCATCATCACCGGCAAACCCTGCCTTGACAAGACCGGAGCCATTGTCGCAAATAAGAGTCGCCGCATCTTCGTCGTCGCACATGGCTGTGGTGATGGAAAACTACTATGCTGGACGCTGAGCTGTAAAATAAAAATAAATATTTTAATACTTTCCAATAGCATATCGATATTTTTTTTTCTCATTTATCCGTGTAACTTGTTATAAATAGCTATAAGGCTTGAGTAGTATGTAAAGGACTTTTTATAAATGTTCATTGGTTTAATATGAAGCTTCCTTAAAAAGTGAATAGAACAGACAATATTTATTTAGTGTACATGGTTTTTATTTTTAATCCCACTTTGTTTTTTTTACTTAGGCATTGTATTTAGTGTGTTCTTTGTTGTGTTTTTGTTGTTTTGGGCGCGTTTGCCCTATATTCATGTGCACCAAACAATAAGACATATTCTCTCTGGAGGGATGGAATATATACTTGATATGGAAGCTCATGCTCTCTGGAATTTTGCTGTCAAAAGTAAATGGTATTGGAACTTACTACATTTTCTCATGTATTTGAAGACAAAAGTTTGTCCTTCAGCATCATGCGTCTTTTTTCCCTATTATATTGCATATTTTGGTACATTATTTAAGAAAAATATCAAAGAAACCTCTGGTGTAATTCCACTAGCAACTATGATAGAAGAGTATATGAAATATTATATTTTTGAAGTTCATATATTCTAGGAGAGTTGTTATTGAACACTCCATAGTTGGTGTGATAAGGTTCTTGTAATTTAAAGTTCTTCATATCGGTTAATGAAATTATTCATTGTTAGTTTTCCAAGTCACATCTAATACTGCCTGTTAGTCTAATTTATGTGTGGTTTGTGTACATTGCACATATCACGTTTCAAGCCATGAATTGGTATATCATTTTGGGTCACTAATATATTGGAAATCGGAACTTCTCGTTACAGGTGTTTCAAACTTACCACACGAGCCTTTGAGTCGCAGAGTTACTAAGTTTACACAAGTGAACCTGCTCTTTATATACAGACACCTTGCAGGTTTCCCTTTGAGAGAGCGAGAGAGAAAAAGAGAAAGAGAGAGAGAGAGATTGAAATTTGAAAACGAGCCAAAAGGCCTATTGGAAACCAGGAATTAAGCGAGTCTTGATTGAAGATCACGTATTTGCTTAAATTAAACATCGGCAGAAGAAGCGGATAAAACTAATACAACGGAGAGATGACGTCACATGTGATCAAACCAACAACAGCGTCTTTGGGACTCAGAGACGTTTCAGACAGGTATTTTTCTTCTGATGGCTTAATGTGTTTTTTATCTTAGCCATAGTGATGGAGATTGGCATTTATTTCACCAATGGTCACATTTAGTTTTCTTTAAGAGAGATCCCACCTTTTGATACGTTCTATAAAGGCTGGTCTCTGCTAACCTTTTTGGATATTATTTCTTTCTGGAGAATAATGCACAGTAGCTGATCTCGAAGCTTCTTTATGATTCATTACAACTGCGAACAGTATGGAACTGATTATTATTTATATTATTATTATTATTATTATTATTATTATTATTATTATTATTATTATTATTATTATTATTATTATTATTATTATTATTATCATTATTATTATTATTATTATTATTATTATTATTATTATTATTATTATTATTAATAGTATTGATAATAATAACTGTAGAGTAATACTTATTTTTGCTTTGTTATTCACCACTTAATTGTGCTGATGTAAAGAAAGCATAACCAAGCTTTTTATTGATGTCAAAATACCCGTCACAATTATACAGTTAATTAATATGTATATTCATATAATTATTTTTTAATATATGTACGAGTTTATATATTTATTCATGCCGTATTTTCTATGAAGGCAGATATATATTCTCTTAGTTTATGTCCAATTCATCTCTGTTTTCTGTTAGTCCACTGCATTATTTTTGTTGTTTTAATACAGGATAAGGTTAATATAGAAATTTTTTCAAGTGTTTCTCTTCCAGCTAGAAATGTCTTAATTTCACCGTTTATATGTCACAATTCGTCCCCATTAGAATGAGGATGCACAATATGTCTTAGATATGTAATATTTATTGGTTTATTAACCTTAATGCTCTATCACACTAGCACATTTTTGCGCGATATGTTGGTGAACACGATGTTGCGCAGCGGCATGTTGTACGAGACCTGAGATTTTCGCCAACAAACTTAATACGGCTATTACCGAAAATGTCCAACTATTTGGGCAATAGAAAGAGAGTGGTTGAAAGGATATAATGAGTACACTACATGAAATATATAATGTCGTCTTATTGTAATTTATCTAGTAAAGTATATAGTTTTGATACCATAAATAAATTTAAAGCATATTTATTATATATTATTTACGCTGATTTCATGATCAAATATGAACCTGCAACTTTGATATTATTTCGGGGTTTCTGTTTACATTTTGGTTGTGAACTGTCGTCTTCTTGTTAACCATTCCTGTCTCCATATTCTTCTCCTTTTCCTTTTTTCTTATTTTTCTTCATCGTGCTGTGCAGTTGCATACAAACCAACAGGTAAAATTGCACTATTCGTCTCATCTATCTTCTACGTTCCTCTCCTCAACTTTCAGTGGTGCTGTAGGCTTTCGCTTGACGGTCTTCTGATTTGTATTTCAATACTGCGAACCCTGCCATATACTTCCTAACGATTTGTTGGCTAAAATGCTTTCACAGGTCACGATGTTGCTTGAAAAATGTGCCCGTGTAATAGAGCCTTTACTTATGAGTTATTATGTCATTAACTAACTACAGTTTAATCATCTAAACTTGATTTTTAATTAAAATAATTAGCTTTAAATGTATACAAGTTGATAAAATAGAGGTCTTTTTGCTTAGTCACGATTAAGGTCGTTGATTAGGTAAATGTTATTTCTATTTTTCTGTATACATTATTAAGGGAGGTGGCCTAGTCAGTGCAAAACCTTGACTCTGGGAGAGGTATGCATATATATATATATATATATATATATATATATATATATATATATATATATATATATATATATATATATATATATATATATATATATATATATATATATATAATATTCATTAATCACTCGACATTTCTGTTTTTAAATGAGAAAGTGGATACAAAATTCGCATATTGGCTGTAGTTTAAAGAATAAGACCAAAAGACGAAAATACATCGATAATATATGTTTTATTGTAATGCATTCTTATATATATAAGGAGTTACAAAGGAATTTGCTATTTGCATTACTTCTGAATAAAAGAGATAATCATCTCGTTTTGAAATTGAAATATTGAGAGGCGAATCATATGGTGATGACATGCTATGCAAGAAGAATATCTCTCTCTCTCTCTCTCTCTCTCTCTCTCTCTCTCTCTCTCTCTCTCTCTCTCCCTCTCTCTCCTCTCTCTCTCTCTCTCTCTCTCTCTCTCTCTCTCTCGCTCTCTCTCTCTCTCCTCTCTCTCGCTCTCTCTCTCTCTCTCTCCTCTCTCTCTCTCTTCTCTCTCTCTCTCTCTCTCTCTCTCTCTCTCTCTCTCTCTCTCTCTCTCTCTCTCTCTCTCTCTCTCTCTCTCTCTCTCTCTCTCTCTCTCTCTCTCTTATTCTCAAGTGTTTAGTGAGTTGCATATGTCAGCTTCTTACATTTATGCTCCTACAATTAACTAATTATTCTAGTAATTTTGTGTCCCTCTAAATTAACTAAATTAACTTAATTAACCATTTGGCAACCCAATAGGCACAATGAGAATGAATTTCTACTCAAAATTCTTCTAGGTTTTTTTACGGCACCCTTGTTTTGTCAGCCTCATGTCCCACATCTACAATTCCATGAGCAGATGGCAATTCAATTCCCCTCTTCTCTCCTCATTATTCCTCTCGTTGTCGGGCATATGTTTAGTGCCACAAGTAGTTTTTTCAGTGTTTTGTATACTTGTTTTATGGCTTGTTTTGCTAATATCTTGCAGTGAGGGATCTTGTAAAGAGGAGTAAACCCAGGCTGCTCAAAGATTATTCGTATTTACAAGGATAGCCTCGTAACCTAACTTAACGCAACTTAAGCAATTGACCGGTTTATTTTACTTCATATGAAGGTCCTAGGAGCTGTTCACTTTCACAAGATCCCGCAGTGACTTTATTTAATTAATTCTTGTGTGAGAATGGATTTAGAGTGGCTGTTTTGATCGAAACCCGACTTTCTGCTGATTATTTTTACTTTGATGATAAAACAAACTATGTACCCATAGAGATTTTATTATGTGAAACTATAGTGTTGATAGAAGTTTCTGATAACGAACGTCATACTGCTACATACGTAGAAAAGACAACTCATGAATATATAATTAAAACAAAGATCACCTAAATTATTCAATGATTATATCCTGAGTTACAGATTCGTTTTAAAAGTTTTCATTTTCGACTACAA